>CM061920.1:15010530-15115156 GCA_031002005.1 Vandiemenella viatica | reverse complement strand
GCGGCATTTTCATACATTTACCAAGACGTATGTGTCATGGTGTATCACTTCACAGCCAAAACTATCTAGCCCAGATCACTGATGTTAGTGTGTGGTAGCAGCACAGAGTCACCCGTTCGATAACAACGTTGGCCGAATTCGGTAACTGTGGGAATGTGGGGGATATGGTGGTTGAAAGTGGTCGATCAAGGATATTTTCATATTTCCACCAAAGACATATGTCTCCGTATATTTTACTTTGCTGCCTGAACTACATAGCGCAGATGACTGGCGTTTATGTGTGGTAATAGCATCGATACTCCCATCGTGGACTATGGTGGTTAGATGTCGGTAGCTGTCAATTCAAATTCTTTGCAAACACGAACGAAGTCGTGGGTACCAGCTAGTTTGTAGATAATAACCTAATCTGTTCCCTTGACCTAATTAACTATGCTGAATCTTTTATTTTGCTATTTTTAAGCAATATTAAATACTTTTACGAGAAGACGTGTGTGCATTATATCTGACACAGAAGTTTACCTTGCAAACACTAATTTAATTTTCACGTTGGTAATCTTTTGGTCTTGTTTGTAATTGTCATCATATAGTACCTCACCGTGAAGTTTATTTCAGTTATATAGTACAGTAGCCCGTACCCGCGACTTCGTACGCGTGGATTAAGAATTTTTTTGCCAGAATTAAATATAGAAAGTTGTTGGTAACGAACGATTGGTCCCAAACAATATCGAGTCGGAATAATATGACAGGAAAGCTATCACTATATAATTGTGCTGTCGAACCTGTCTCTTGAAGAGAATCAATTTCCAACATATTTCTGTCACCATTCTATAAGGTCTCAAAATTTCGTGACTACAACTGTTCATCATACTGGAAAAAATATCCTGCGCCCTTCATACAGATTTCCTTATAATATTCCATCACAACGATATGGCCATTTAGTCGTCAAAAACGTAACAAAAAGACGAGCGGGGCGGTGTAACGGTTAGCGTTCTCGCCTCGCATTCGGGAGGACGGCGGTTCGAATCCCCGTCCGGGCATCCAGATTTGGGTTTTCCATGGTTTCCCCAAATCATTCCAGGCAAATGCCGGGATGCTTCCTTCAAAAGGCCATGGCCGAATTCCTTCCCATTCCTTGCCCCCATCCTTGCCCGTCTCTAAAGACCTCGATGTCGATGTTAAAAAGAGCCGTAAAGCAGTTACAAAAAAAAAGTAACAAAAAGACAGAGACTTACTTCCGTATTTGTAATAATATTACTGTGGTTCACACTCACACACTGACTGCGAACAACACCTGAGGGATCATTATAACGTAAAAAAGTGCCCACCTACAACAGTGCAAGACTACCTACGATTTGCCTCGCATTGCACCCCTAACTTTCTAATATCTACAGTTTAACATTCAATCCAAATAACCTACGGCCCAGGCCTGACTCTTACGATGAAAAAACGATTTTTAAAAATCTTAGCCTCCACGGATATTTGAACCGGAGACCATGACGTTCGCAAGCAAGCGCTTTAGCCACTGAGCTGCCAGCCCAATTCGCGGAAACACGGTACGGAGACGTCCATATCCAACGTGTCTGTCTATCGCCGTATTTCGAAGTTATGAGGCAACATGTGTTATTTATACAGATAATTTTTCAACCAAATGTAGACAGTATTTTCTCCTTGTTTCAAAGGATAAGTGTGCAAAGTTTCATCGAGATCGGATGAAAACTGTGGATTTGTATGAAGAACAAACAAACTAACAAACAAACAAACATTCATCTTTATATATAAAGATAGCTGACGGAAATTAATCAGAGTTTTAATTTCCTGATCGAACTTTCTGTCGTTTTTATATTTTGGTATCGTCTGACTGTGCTGCTGTGATTCTGATATTTTCGTTCTGCATGCAGTAGCCTGCTGTGTGCTTGCGGTTCTTTTTGTCGCCGGTCGTTGCCTCTGGCGACGCATCTGTAGCGATGTTTCGATCAATGTCGACGTGGATTTAATTCAGCAAGCATGCGCCTCCATGCTCGTCGTTCGGTGACAGCAGTTGACCGACTCAAAAGTCACATATATCGAGATATGAGAGTACATCATTATACATTTAACTATTTCGGAAACTTGTGTAATTATTTCTGTAAATACGATCTTGTCACCGAGAGTGGTGGTGTAACGGTTAGCGTTCTGGCCTCGCATTCGGGAGGACGGCGGTTCGAAACCCCGTCCGGGCATCCAGATTAGGGTTTTCCATGGTTTCCCGAATCACTCCAGGCAAATGCCGGGATGCTTCCTTGAAAAGGCCATAGCCGAATTCCTTCCCATTCCTTGCCCCACATCCTTTCCCGTCTCTAAAAGACCTCGCTGTTAAGAGACGTTAAGCAGTTAAAACAAAAACAGAAAATGTTGTCAGTGGTACAAAAAGAAGTAAAAATGGTATATAGCACGGTAGTGTTCTGGGACCATCGCTGATTCATTATGTTAAAAGTTGGCAGCCAAGTCATGTTGTTAACTGATAACATCTATTATATTATTTCTTAAGCTCTTTCTCTCAGTCAATCACCTCGATAGTTATTGGCTGGAGAACCATGATGTCACTAACCAACCTAAGAGGAATTACAGGTTATGTGCACACTTTATTATTGGCAGCTGCTATGAAATTAATTGCCAGAATACATTCATTTAGTTTTTTTTTTTTTTTTTGTAGTAGCCTTAAAAAATTTGGAAAAACTTTATGTGCAAAAACAAAAAATCTTTTATAAAAAACTAAATTACTCATAGTTTCTACTGTAATCACGAAAGCGAATTGTCATTCCGACCTAGACTAAATTTCAATGTAGTTAAAACTTTCGCTAATGTTGCTGCTTGATCAGCAAGTTTATAAATTATGGTTTATTTGGGGGTTTTTTTTTACGTTTTTTGCTTACCACTTTACTGAATTGTCTTTGTTCACCTTCGCTGTACGTGAGTTATTAAGTTATTTAAAGTGGACATCAGACCAAATATGTTACCGAATCTAGTATGCTGGCAATTCATTTAATCGGAGTTTAACAATCTGTCCTCTGTATTAAGTTCTCTGGCCGTTACGGTCACTATGACCAAAGATTACATTGTGAATGTTTGCCTAGCCTCAAACAAAAACAAAGTGGTTCTTTCGAAGCAATTGCGCACTCTCTTTAAACAAAAATTCTTCAAATTTTGCTGAGTGAACTTTAAAGGTCAAATACAAGTTTGTATTACAGCAACTTCTATTGTACAACTACGACCTGTGAAACAATTATACGACAGCGCTATCCTCTCCGTCCATGTTTAATATTTCTGTTAATACTTGTGAGTTCTTCATTGGCCAGATCAGATCAACCAGTCATACTATTTGATGCTAAAAACTGGAACTATTCTAGACCCGTGATGATACGTAAAAAACGATTTTGGGCTTATTCCTAGTATTATCTAATAGGATTAAAACGGAGGAGGAGGACTGTGAACAACTATTGGGAGATCTGGAAAGAATAACTAGCGGTATAGGTCAACACAGAATGAAGATAAAAGCCACGAAGAATCCGCTTACTTGGTACACAGATAATTATAGTCCGGGGAAGGAATTGCTTGGGGTAACATTTGACAATAAACTCATCTGTGCAGGACACATTGGGAAGGTGATAGAGGCTTTAAATTTCTTCATTTGTTGGAGCGAATGCGAAGGGATGTATCAGAGTGGTGAAAAAAATTGAAAAACTTTCGTTCAAAACATTGATTAAATATGATGGTATCGTATGGGACCCAAGTATAGGAGTTGGAGGCGGTATAAAGAAGGGCTGCTAGATTTGTCTCTAGAAATTACTGCAGAGTACAATCAATAACTGAAATGATGAGGAAGGTGGACTGGAATTCAATGAAAGACAAGAAAATGGTGAAGAGAGTGCTGGGACAGTACGAGGTGTATGTTGGTAGAAGAATTAGGAGTATTGATTGAATGGAAGGAAAGAGATGACCATAAGTACAAATTGGTACTCTATTTTACGTACAAGATAGTGTGTTGATAAGGTAGTCAGGTATTGGAATGAATTATCAAGAGAAGTGTTGAAAAATTTAACAAAAACACTAAAACGCTTTAAAATTAAAATTCGTAAAAGCCAAATTAGGTGGGACAGAAAACAAGAAACTGGAAAAAAGATGTTTAGGGAAATTCTCACAGCTGCATTTCTTTCTTCACAATCAATCATATGCTGGTTCCTTTGCCTATCTTTTGTTGTAGTTTATGATATTTCGGAATTTACGCTTCGTGTGTTGCAGTCATGAATTTACTGTTGCTATGTCGTCTTGTTGGCTGGTCTTTTCTGCCTGAATATGAAATTAGTCTTCGCTGAATTTGTTAGATTTCGTACATGTTTCAGAAATATTATCGGGACCTGGATGGAGAGTGCTGTGACGAACTGTGTTAGCGGTTATGATATCGTTGTAAACTGGGCGCCCGTTTAGGTTCTTCTCTATTATTGCCGTGGTTGTATTTATAGCATTCACCACTGTTCGCGCCTGGGGCAGCATTGCCCCCAGAGTGTGGGGAAGTTTTTACAGGTTTCCCTGTATCTCCTTCCAGTTCAGCTGTTGGTTGACATTGCTGTGGTGTGGCATCATCGGGTGCGTCGTTCCCGGAGTGGCTGTATTTGCTAACAACTGGGTCATTAGCAATGTTTGCTGTTGTAGCAACTGAATGATGACACTAAAGTTGCCGTGGTGCTTGCAGTCCGCCGAGCGTGGTGGTGTAACGGCTAGCGTTCTGGCCTCGCATTCGGGAGGACGGCGGTTCAAATCCCCGTCCGGGATCCAGATTTGGGTTTTCCGTGGTTTCCCAAATCACTCAAGGCAAATGCCGGGATGCTTCCTTCAAAAAGGCCATGGCTGAATTCCCTCCCATTCCTTGCCCCCCCCCCCCCCAATTCTTTCCCGTCTCTAAAGACCTCACTGTTAGAGAGACGTTAAGCAGATAAAAAAAAAATAAAGTCCGCCTGGTGATGCAGATGGTGGGTTGCGGACTGCATCTTCGCCTTCGCGGGTCGCTCAGATCCGGTCGAGGCTGGATGTCGGCGGGGAGAATCGTTGCTTGATGAGGGCACCAACTCGTTGGTGCGTGTCGTCTTAACATTGGCGCGCAGGTTTTTCTTGATGGGGCAACCACTGTAGAATGCTGGGTGGGGGCCGGATCAGTTAGAGCAGGTGGGCACCCCGTCTCGCGGGACGCTGCACTCGGCGACTTTGTGTTTTCCAGCACAACTAACACAACTCCTCGGAGGTGCAGACACGGGCCATGTGCCCATGACCCTGGCAGCGAAAACACTGTGCCAGGGGTAGCGGAGGCCGCGTCTTTGGTTCCAGTCGGACCTTGCGTTTCTCCCGCGGTACACGATCCACAGGCTGAAACGTGTAAACGTGTACAGCGGTAGACGCTCCTCGGTGCCTGGACAGCAGACGATCCCGCCACTGGAGGCTCGGCAGCTACCACCTCCTCTGGCACATCAGCGGGCAGGCCCCGAACGACCATCTTGGTTGGTCGTCGTGGGCGTCTGTGGAGAGTGGTGGATGCCACGCCCAGGTAGACCGTCAAGTATCAAAGCTGTTTGGATGCTTCAGTAATAGCCGCAGCTTCTCCTTCACAGGGAAACAGAGGAAATACTGCTTGACTTCAAACATGAGTTCGCCAGCCAGGTGTATATAATTGCCTTCATAGAAGGTGGTTACAGGAAGAACAGGTCCTTCTTCTTCTTGTGGTTCATTGACGTCTTTGTATTCGTCAATGGTCATGTCTTCAGGTGGTGGTGAGATGGTCGTGCCCCCAACTGGAGAGTCAGGAGTAGCTGGCAACGAAGACTGCGACACCACCGTAGGTTCTTCTTGTGAGTTCTCTTCAACTTGATCACCGAAGAGGCCTCTCTTCACTTCGTTGACAAGCCAGTTTGGGTAGTGGGTTCTTCTCCTTAACTCCTCCACTTGTCTTTCAACGTTTTTGGTAAATTATTCATCATTCTCCTTGGCAACATATTCCAATCCCTGACACCCTTACCTAAAAAAAGAAAATCTTCCCACACCCTTGTGCCTGAAATCGAGTGCCAGCTTGTGGTCACTGTCATCAATACCCTTCCATGCACTACTTTTCATACCAACTCCAATATCTTTCCATACCTCATCGCCAGTATACGCCCTGTACACTCCCATGATTCTCCTCATCCTCCTCCTGTCTTGCAATGAATCCTATTCCAGCTCCTTTATTATATCCGTCACTGATAGCATTTTGCGATAATTTCCAGAAACAAATCTAGCAGCCCTTTATTGCACCCTCTCCAACTCCTGTATTTGATACGTAAAATGTGGGTCCCATACAACACTACCATATTCGAGCAATGGTCTGACCAATGTTTAGTAACCCAATTCCTTTACTTCTCTCGTACATTCTCTCATTACTCTCTTCAACAAGTGCAAAATTTTGAAACGTTATCCTACCACCTGTCCTTTGTGTCCTGCCCAGTTAAGCTTGTTATCAAATGTAATGCAAAGATATTTACATTTCAAGTCTTCAGCAAGCAATTCTTTCCCCACCTTATATTCATAATTAACCTT
This sequence comes from Vandiemenella viatica, assembly GCA_031002005.1. Taxonomy (NCBI): domain Eukaryota; kingdom Metazoa; phylum Arthropoda; class Insecta; order Orthoptera; family Morabidae; genus Vandiemenella; species Vandiemenella viatica. Next base: position 15,108,559 of record CM061920.1, on the reverse strand, counting down.
TTGTGTATCAAATAAGTTGACTCTTCTTTGCATTTATCTTCAACCCATGTTTACCAACCCAACTAGATATCCTGTCCAGATCACCCTGCAACTGTGTACAATCCTCTATCGTTTTGATCCTTTTATACAGCATTATGTCATCTGCAAACAATCTAATTTCAGATAGTAAACATTCAATACAATTATTCATTTAATTAATGAATAGCAATGGTCCCAATACGCTACCCTGTGACACTCACATTTTACTTCTACTTCTTTTGATACTACATTTCCTACCCTAACTTTCTGTTTTCTACCTTTTAAAAATTCTTCTACCCAGCAAATCACTTTCTCATCCAATCCAATAGTTTTTATTTTATTTACTACCATTTTATGGCTCTCTCTGTCAAACGTCTTTGACAGATCTAGTGCTACACTATCAATTTGGTCTCTCTTGTCCATTTCATCTGAAATATCTTGCATATATCCCACCAAATGAGATTCACATGAATATCCTTACTTGAACCCATATTGTCTGCTTGAAAACAGCTTACGTTCGTCACATATATTTCTGATGTGGTAGCATATCAATCTTTCCATTAATTTACCTGCCACTGATGTCAAACTGATTGGCCTAAAATTCTCAACTCTATTTCTCACCCCTCCTTTATGTACCGGTACTACTATTGCACCTTTCCAGTCCTGTGGTAAGCAGCAAGTATCCAGACTCAATTTAAATAATATTTCAAGATAAGGCACAATGTTACATCCGGCTATCTTCAAGATATCTGTAGTAATATTATCTACACCAGCCCCATTATGTTTTTTCAGGTTTCTTATTTCCTTCAAGATATCCTCAGGATAAATTTCAAATTTTTTACTATCTTCATTCCTAATTGTGTTGTTAAGCTCGTTCTCCGAATGAGACCCTCCCTTTTCTGATCCCTAATGCTTTCACTAAACCAGTTACTTAAAATCTGTGGCTTTTTCAAATCCTCAGTAACTTTCTCCATCATTATCTATAAGCGTCTCTACACCCTCCCTTCCCCTCAGTTTCCTGATATAGCCATAGAAAATTCTAGATCCATCAGTCAATGGTCCTCCTGCACTGACAATACTCTTCGTAAACCCATCTTTAGCCCCTTACTTTGCTGTAACTAAGTCCTTGGTTATTTGTTTTAAATATTCCCTACTACCCTGCTGTCTCTTAACTCTGTTATGTTCTCTTCTTACCAACCTCTTTAACCTCCTCACTTCCCTATTATAGTACATAGGTTCTCTACTTCTCTTTATTTTTTGCCTTGGAATAAATTTTTCTTCCCCCATTGTTATTATCTCCTTGAACTCTTCCCAACTTGACTCTACTGTATTTGTGCCTTCCTTCCATTTGATGAATTGTGCTCTGAAACATCTCTTCAAATTTGAAACCTGTGCCTTTTTATAATTTTACCTATTTCCCCCTTCAATTTTGGCTGCTGGTTTACTGAATCCTTTAATATCCATCAGAACTGCTACATAATCACTTATTCCTTCAGTTACTTGATACCCCACAAGGTTTTCATTGGGCTTAATTAGAAATATATCCAAAATATTTTGCTCCTAGTGTTTTTCTCAACCACTTGTATAAATCCTCCTTCCCTTATTAAGATATTTGCAAATCTTTGTTCCCTTGTATTATTTATCTTATTCCCTTCCCAGTTTACACCTGGTAAATTTAAATCCCCGCCAATGATGATCATTCTATTCTCACCTCTGAAATCTGAGTATGAATTTAATTTCTCCCTTAAGAGCCTCATGTTCATCTGTCATTCTGCCACTGCGGTAAACAGCCAACACTCTGATTGTTTCTTTTTTATTACCCCAGAAATCTACCCCATGTAGTTCATGGTCTTGATCTATGAACGCCAGTGAACTGTGGTAGTTTTTGCTAACTAGTATAATCAGAAGTTGTGAGGTTAATTCGAGGAATGAGCATAGTTTTATCGGAGTGAATGAATTTAGCACTGATTATGTATTCCTCTAAGTGAATTACCACTAATTTTGCACGATTAATTAATCTCTGATTAGCATTAAGACTTTTATTTAACATAATAATTTCCTTTAAAAACAATTTATGAGGTGACAAATGAGACAATTTCGGCAATGGCTCAAGTGATTTAGATGAAATTTCATACGTTGATAACGTATGTCTTTTTCAAGTTTTTAACACGATTTTACACAAAAAATTCTTGTATTTGTTATCTCGGAAATGGCTGTAAACTCATCTAGTAGAAGTAAGCATAATGATGTTATTTAAGCTTCCCTTTGGTCAGAGCAAGGAACTGACGAATTGTGCACTTCAGAATGCCTAAGCAGCCTTAAAGAAAAACTTTTAAAATTAATCAAACTTTACTGAAAATCCTGTATACTGAACGGTCACCAAGGTACTAAATACGTAATACCTAAAAAAAAATAATTACAGTCACATATTCACTGAATTTTTGTTACATCATTTTTACTTTTCATATTAAACAACTGTAAAATGTGTTCAGTGTTTGTAGCCGATATATTAACAGATTTATGATGCAGTTATTTCAATCGTAGCGTTTTGGCCTGTTCGTTGGACGGGTGGCAGTTGTGCTGAGAAGGCGAGCGGCGGCATGTGTCAGATCTCCGGGGAGGAGTCGCGGGCGGCCAATTTCTCGTTTCATTAGGCCGACTGCCGTTTAGGGGATCGATGGCGCTCGTTTAATGAAGCCACTCGCTCCCAGCGGGCGCCCGGCTTCTTTTCTCTCGCGCTGTGCGTTATTCCGTCTCTAATGGCGACCAGAGATAAGACAACGAGCTAGCTAGTCCATCTGTGTGCAAGAATCCTCCTCTCATGCTGCTGTCCAGTATCTAGCAAGGTCGCCTCTACATCCCTATAACTCAAAACAAATACTCGAGGTTTTGGAGAGAGAATGATTAGGACCAAATAAGCCAAGTTCTCATTTTAGTTCGTGACCTTTTACCCAAAAAAACTCATTTTTGTCCTTAAAACTCATGTTTTCAGTTTTATACTCTGTGGAATACATTTATTTATTTAAATCGGCACTAAGATGTGTAATAATGTCCCACGATCATGATCCTTGAACCTAAAACCTAACTATTGTCCCTAAAAGCTAATTTTGTGCCACTTTTAGACTTTGTACAATCAATTTTTGGTCAACGGCTATAGGCTTGTCGATGACGAGGTCATTAGTTGCGGGATGAGACAGGGGGCAAGGAACGGGAAGGTATTCGGCCACAGCCTTTTGAAGGAAGCATCCCAGCATTCACCTTGGATGATTTGGGGAAACCATGAAAAACCCCAATCTGGATGCCAGGACGGGGATTCGAACCCGCGTCCTCCAGGTTACAGTTAAGCAACTGTCCGTTTGCTAGTGCGGCTTTAACTAGACAAGTTACTTACTGGAGGAAACGACTCACTATTGAATGCTAATACTTTAATTCTTAACTAATGACAAGGTATTCTTGAAGGAAAACACATCTATCCAGTAAACTCCTATATTTATTCTATCACTTGATAAAAACATAGACATTACAAAGATCGCACAATAAGACTGAAATCATGGCACGACACATTTATTTATACTCCGCTCTAGGCACATATACTCTTTTACAATGATCTAACTGTTACACAACCTCTATCCGTTGAAATGAGTGACTTGAATGGCTGACTTGAATGGCTGACTATAAATCTTTAAGCAACAAGCGAAGCGTAGGAATATCAGATGGTTCGGTGTTACCTTAATTCTTGTAGATGTTTCTCGAGTCGAAGATGGTGGTAGACTCCCCGCTCAACTAGCCACAGAGCGTCGTCTGCTACAATTAGCAGTGGAGGAGGGGGCAGATCCCTCTACAATTGGCTAGACCCTTCACGTGGTTACTTTTAGAGTTCATAATTGGCTCTCAGCTGTTCAACACAGACCACAGGGTGGGGGCGGCAAATCTCACACACTCAGTGCTTATGAAAGGGAAACTCGCCACCTACGCAGTTCCCAGGCTACGCGAGTGAAACTTCCAGCTCTCAACCCTGAAGCTCGCGTGGTGTTACCACTCGACTCTGATAACAAAGCGCGCTTCCTGTCCGGCCGACTGGGAACCTGGCTCGCTCACCGAGGCCCACAGCTCGCATGCTCAATAACGATGAATGAAATCAAATAAATATTCCTTTCCTTTCTGATTAATAATCCAAAATTAGCACCGTCGCTACACACCCACCTACATTTACCCTCTACAAATATGTGCTTTAAATTCTTTCAACGTTTTTGGTAAATTATTCATCAATTTTCTTGGTAACTTATTCTAATACCTGACACCCTTACTTAAAAAAGAGACTCTTCCTACACCATTGTCCCTGAAATCGAGTGCCAGCTTGTGGTCATGGTCATCTCTTCCATGAACTACTTTTAATTCTTACACCAATATCTTTCCATGCCTTATCATCACGACTTGTACCCTCCCACGACCCTCTCCACCCTCCTCCTGTCTTGCAGTGAATCCCATTCCGGCTCTTTTATCATATCTGTTACTAATTGCATTCTGAGATAATTTCCAGAAACACATCTAGCAGCCCTTCTTTGCACCCTCTCCAACTCCTGTATTTGATACGTAAAATGAGGGTCCAATACTGCACTACCATATTCAACCAATGGTCTGATCAAAGTTTTGTAACCCAGTTCCTTACTGCTCTCGTACATCCAATCATTACTCTCTCCAATAAGTGCAGAATTTTGAAACCTTTTTCTACTACCTGTCCAATGTGTCCTGCCCAGTTAAGCTTGTTATCAAATACTGTATAACGCAACAAAAAGAAATTGCTTCCACTAAGTTGAGAAAGCACTCGTCTGGCATGAAGATTCAGTTGAAGAATCTCACAATCGACAGAAAATATATAGCAACATGACATGGAAATATAGTAGGTCGATAAGTTTAAATATTTAGAGGAGTGGGTATAGTGTAATCGACTAGATAACACAACTATTAAGGAAAGAATGAGAAACACAGAAATGGCTTATAAACTCGCGTAAAAAAGGACACAGCAAGAAATCAATAACATTTCAGGTGAAGCTAGGCCCCATGAAGCAGTAATTAAACTGGAGGTGCGATATGGATGTGAATACCTGACTCTGAATAAAATAGGAGAACAGGAAGAACCGTAGAAGAAATAAAAGTAAAAATCACGACGACAAAGGAATAAAGATAACTTTTGCAGAAAGAGAAATATTCTACAGGAACACAGAGAAAATCACAGACACAATAAGAAAACAAGAATAAAGTTTACTGACACCTACACTTAATTGAAACGAATAGACTGACCAAGAAAATATTAGAAATATTTGTAAATTAGAACACAGCTTCAAGAAACAAAATGGAATTTCGAAAGACTCGAAGCTTCACAAAATTGATTAACACTACAAAATTTCAGCTACTACAACCAAAAGCGCAAACCAGGAGAGTGATGTCAAATGAAGAAAGGGTCTTTTTACCTTTTTGCTTCGGATTTGAAGTTTGGTCAACTTCGAAGTCATCAGAGCTGAGATAGGATAGGGGGAAAGGAGCGGGAAGTAATTCGGTCATGGCCTTTTGAAGGAACCATCCTTCCACACGTTCTGTGAAGAGAAGTAAAAAAATAAGGACTGTACTGTAGCCTTAGCTTCAAAGAGGAGCCCAGAGTCTAAATAGGATATAAAATAAGATAAATTCTTGGAATCCTAGTAAGCACTATACCTTATCTAGTTGTTGCACCGGGTGACCTAGACTGACGTGGAATCTGGGTGGAGAGGTCGTGGAGACGACTGTTTTGTTGGCGATCGCAGGTTGGCGGCGCCAGAGCGGAAATGTCGACACGGCTGTCTGTCGTATTTCTCTGTGATGGCTTGCAGTAAACGTCCCGACACACTTCTCGTCCAGACTTTATATCCGCAGTCGGCGTTCACCTCCCCCGAGTCTAAGAGCAGGACACAACACCGGATGAGTTTCACCACAGCAAAATTACTGGACGAGCTGCAAAAAGTAATCTCGTAAAGGTCAGTATATCTTTAATTTTTTAATCAATTTTAGGCGTTGTTACTAGCCTACATAAAAAGAATCAACTAATACAATACGCTTTTAGCCGGCGCCATATTAACCAAATATTCCACTTACTTTTGCGGGATTCAAGCTGCTTTAATCGATGTTTTACTTCCGACGTTTCGACGCCCAACGTTTAGCCTTCATCACGGCAGTTTGTAAGTGACCGACCTGGCTATGTTTGCCTGCTGAGGGGTGAAGGGTGGACGCTGGAATGCGGGGTGGAGGGGAGGAGGCAATGCACAGCTGTGGACAGAGCGAGACGCTTTTGTGCAGGGAGACGGGTCTGAGTTGTGGAAGAAGACGGGTTCTGTATGCGTGCATGATGCTAAATAAAAGTGTTGTTCTAATGAGAAGTTGTTGCTCTCTTGCCGCCGTTTCATAGATGTTTCCGAACCCATGCAAATATTGTATGAACGACTTAAAGTCTTTAGCTGTATTGACGGCAGTCATCAGGACTGCAGGAGCAAGAATTGGACGTCTTGTCGACCATTGCAAGGAAACAGGTACCTTGCAGTCTTCAGTGAGTCCTAGAAGAGGATGCAATCTTAGCGTTACCGTTGCAAGTTTAGAAGTGGTGTATCACTTTTGATGGTTGTCACACCACTCCGTCGTTTATCTTCACGCTGAGCTAATTCTTTTGGTTACCGGCAGCTGTTCCAGAGATGCTGTTGTCGTTGTAGATTTCGTTTTGCGATTGTCAGCGTGTGCTCATTTACACATCTCACTTAAGCAAAAACGTCTTTATTGAAAGTTTTGGGTTGTTTGAAAATTTCTATCGATTCCCTTATTTTACGTTCTAGGAAACCATTCGGTTGTGCTATTATTTCTGTCTTCCCCTACTGAATTTTAATATGACGCCTGCTAAAAGCGTAAAATATTGTATTATGCAACGTATTCAAATGAGCCACCCTATCTTCATATCTCAATAAAACACTTGCACAGGCATATGTCCTGTACAACAAACTATGTATTTTGACACCCGTCATTTTAAAATTAATATCGGCTTAACTGATCTTCCTACTGTGGTAAAATGCATCATACGATTTAATATTTAGATAAATAGTTATTACGTAAGTACACTTTTCCAAGATTTTTTTAAAAATTGTTTTTTAATTTTTTTATTTATGTGTGTGTTTGTGTGTGTGTGTGTGTGTGTGTGTGTGTGTGTGTGAGTGTGTGTGTGTTTGTGTGTGCTGTATGAATGTATATTCCTTTCAACCTTACCTTTACCATTTATTTTTATTTTTGGAAAATTAAATATACTAATATTCCTTATATTTCCAGTGTCAGATCAGCTCAATACCAGTGTCAGATCAGCTCAATCGGATTTTTATTTAGTGCTCTATATCCGTCACTGGTTTCTTGATACCAACGCTGGAATCACATTACTATTGAAATCATATCAAGTATCCGTTAAGTATCAATTCCATTACTTTTATTACACTTTCAGTAAGAAACAATGATCATCGACTTATCTTTTCACCTTCCGTTTATAAAAGACAATCAATTACCAAATAGAACTTTTACAATTCACTAATTTCATTATCATTTTTTCCGCCCTCGGGCTTATATTCTCAATGTTAAATCCCGCCAGGATTTTATAGAAAGTTTTTCATCAAGCTTTGCAGCCAAACCTACTCCCATTTCTTTTTTTTTTAACTTTTTTTCTCACTAGAGATCTTCTATACCTCTGACTTGAAGCTCTGTGACCTTAGAATTTAGAAACCCAAAGTTAATATCCAAAATCATAATTACTTAATAGACAATAATTTTATAATATTAAAATTCACGAGTGGTGGGGTTGTGCACCTCACAACGTGAAATGATTGCAAGTTAGATAGAGAGTTTCCCTCTAGTAAATATACCATAACCCACCTCTTTGTAGCATTTTTCTCTTAGGCTTATTGAGAGTCATTGTGAAGGCAACTTTCAGTGTGAATTGTTTCCTTGTCGCGGTTGGGTCAGATTGCAGGTACAAAACACTTGTGTGTGAATGTCATGCGGGCATGCCGCTCGGAAGTCTGTAGGCGCTCCCAGTGAAATGATAAACTATTAGATCGTTCTTTTAACTGAAATATTCAGCAAAGAATGTGTTTTAACGTAAACTTAGTACAATATGTTAGAAGTGGGTAAAAAAATCATATCAGCTGATATTTAATTCATCACTATTTGTTGAAAACGGAAATAATCTACAGTATAGGATCCTTCCTATTCCCTAAATCACTCCAAGTGAATGCCGGGATGCTTCCTTCAAAAGGCCACGGCCGAATTCCTTCCCGTTCCTTGTCCCCAGTCCCATCCCGCCTGTAATGACCTCGACGTCGACAAGGCGTAAAGCCATAAGTAAAAATAATGTCTTTCTATTCGCGGATTGTCGCATTGTCTCCCGGTTACAAAATCTCACCGATTTCATCTTGGGGACTGATGACATGGCGTGCCAACGCAATAAACTACGGAGCTGTCTTTCTAAATCCGTCCCTCATTGGCTGATCAGACTCATGTGATCTCAGCTCTGCCAATCAAGCTAATCGTTAGTAAATCTCCACCCCGCTCCCTCCCCAAATACATTGCACCTACTAGTGCGTCCTAAACAATAATAAATTCAAATACTCAATTCATAATACTGGACACTTTCAACAAGTCTCAAATACCTTACCTTAAAATTTCTAGGAACTATTAGAAAATATTTTATAAAATGCTTTTAGGCTAGATAACAATGAATTATATTAACTTGTTCGCATAAGCCGTGATTATGTTAGAAGGTCCCGATTAGCCATGTTGTTATTATTGGTAGGGCTCAGCCACCTGTCAAAAGATTCTTCAATAGCCATCGTAATGGTACAGTTGTGAAGTTAATAATGAGAGAAAACTACATGACCCGTGCAAAAATTACGCGAATACGATAAATAGTAATGTTGATGAACTGTAATAGGACAAGTGAAGAATGCCTCATTCGTATCAACTGTTTGTTTGTTTAGTGTAATACGTAAGTAACAAAATTCGACGCCAGTGAAGCTGTTTATTAATATTTCTGTGCTATGTGCTGCTGCCATCTAGCGGCTTGGCTCTGAACTGTCTCACACGCGCGACTTTCACAGTTATTACTTTTGCCCTTGGGCAAGGGTGAAATTCCGAAAACTTTCGTTCTTCCTTTATAATGTCGCCTGAGTGGAGACCTTAATCTTTTAAATGATACCTCATTTATCGATTTCGGTTAGGTATCAAGGGAGATAAATGGCTTGTAACAAAAATACATGCTCTGGAAACAATTATACTTTCGCCCTTTAAGGGTCAAATTCCTAAAAATTTCTTTCTTAAAATCTGATGTGACCAAAGCGAAGACCTTAATCTCTAAAATAATACCTAATTTCGGTTTGTTATCAAGGAAGACAAAATTCTCGTGACAGAAAAATACATTATGCATACAATAATACTTTTGCCCTTCAACAGTCGAATTCCGAAAAATCCCTTTCTTAAATATGATGCAACCAACGGGGAGACCTTAGTTCTTAAAATAATACCTCATTTATCTATTTCGCTTAGATATTGATGGAAATAAATAGCTCGGGACAAATAATAGTAATAATAATAATAATATGGAAATAATGATACTTTTGTTCGTAAAGGGTCAAATTCAGAAAAAATCTTTTCTTAAAATATATTTTGATCACAGTGGAGTCCTTAAGCTTTAAAATGATACCTCATTTATCTATATCTGTTAGATATGAAGGGAGATAATTCGCTCTTGACACAAAAACGCGTTGTAGAAATATTTACACTTTTGCCCTTGAAGGGTCAAATTCAGAAAAATTCCTTTCTGAATATCTGGTTTCACCAAAGCGGACAATGAAATCTTTAAATTGATACCTCATTTATCGATTTCGGTTAGGAAAACAGGGAGATAAATGGTTCGTTACACAAAAAAAACAGAATTTTAAAAATATTAACATTTAGAGTAGAAGTTTGAAAAATTACTTTCTTAAAATATTATGTGACTAAAACGGATACATTGAACTTTAAAATGATACCTCATTTATCGATTTCGCTTAAGTTTGAATGGAGATAGTGACTTGTGACAAAAAAATAAATAATATAAATGTTTCTGCGTGTAGTTATTACAAGACTTTCTGTTTGCTAAAAATATTCGCGCGATTGACTCGTAGCGAAAATCCATTAATTTTGTCACGTGACATTCTTACCTTTTGCAGGGGGAGGGGGGGGGGGGAGGAGCAGAGCTAGGGTGCGTCCCACTTAGACACGGAAGAGGCAGGAAGAGCTAGATTTATTGACATAAAGTTGAAGACTGGAGTAACGAGGCGGAAGCACTGGTAATTCGACACGCCGATATTTCTATGTCAAGGACTAAGATTCATTGCTGGGAGAACTTATTGGGGGACGCTACTGGGAACTGTAATTCACACTTTCCAGAAATCGCGTGATGACCTGATTTAGATTCATTCTCAAATGAATACGTTTTTTTCGTGGTATTTATGTAAAATTAATATATTCTTTTCATGATTTATAACATTTTAAATTTAGGTTCGGAGTGTTGAGTTTGCCAACCTGCTGTCGAGTAATCTTTTATTAATAACGTAAATCACAGAGCGTGGTGGGTGAGTGGTTAACGCTCTGGCCTCGCATTCGGGAGGACGCCGGTTCGAATCCCCGTCCGGGGATCCAGATTTGGGTTCCCATGGTATCCCCAAATCACTCCAGGCGAATGCTGGGATGCTTCCTTCAAATGGACGAATTCCTTCCCGTTCCTTATCCCCAGTCCCATCCCGTCTCTAATGACCTCGACGGCGACGACGCGTAAAGCCATAAGTTAAAAAAAGAAAATAATGGAAATCCATTCAATATTTTACAAAATAATGCAAATTTGTTTGTTGATTATCGTGTTACGTTTCATCACTGTAAAATAAGAAATGACAGTTCTACTTTACTATAATGAAGGTAAAACAAATTTAAATAAATGTGTAAAGGATCCTACACTTGCAAAATCGCTTTGTCAAGTAATAATTATTCTTCATCTTCTGCGGTAGTCAATCCTGGGATTGGTCTGCGGCGGTCTTCCATTCAGCTCTACTCTCTGTCCTCCTCTTCATATCTCCTGCAGCCAACATCTTCCATTATCTGCTGGATGTATTTTAAACGCGGTCTTCCTCGATATATCTTACCTTCTACCATTCCCTCCATTATTGATTTTAGTAAGCTCTCATGTCTTAAGATATGTCCAGTGAATTTTGTCCTCCGCGTTTTTATACTCTTCCATAATGAGTTATAGTTTCCTGCCTTCTCAAAAATTTCCTCATTAGTAATCTTGTCCCTCCAGCTAATCTTTAAAATCCTTCTGTAGCACCATTGCTCAAACGAAATTAATCTTCTTTTCTCTTCTGTACAAACTGTCCAGGTTTCACATCCATACAGGGCAATACTCGAGACATAAGCATCCAGATTTGTGTTTTCCATTGTTTCCCCAAATCACTCCACACGAATGCTGGGATGGTTCCTTCGAAAGACCATGGCTGAATTCCTTCCCCTTTATAGGAGTCCTCATTCCCAACCGATTTTATGAAACGTTATTTTAAGAATTGCGTATAGCAAGCCGAGAGTTGATTAACTATGGTTTTGTATATTTTCCGTATAATTAATTGTGAATTTGTGTAAATCAAAATTTTTTATGGGGAGAAACTATGTAAATACTATTTAATGTGTACAAGGACAGCGTTATGCAAGAAAGTGTTGATGTGAACTACGATGTTTGGAGGACAATTTGCGATGGTATGGGCTGGTTTATGTTGTTAAATTTGTGTGTAAGTACTTGTAAATGTCTTTAATTTTCATGTGATTCATGATGACTGTGAAACATCTTGTATTAATTCTGATTGTTTTGTATGGATTTAATTGTTAAAATATTCTTAGAAATCGAGAAACGTCGGTCGGATTTTTCTAAAGTGTCTATTTAAGCGCGCAGAGATGGGAAGCCCAGCTAGTTGTCATTCAGTAGTTCTGGGAATTGTGTGAGCATAATCGCTGGAACATTTGTTTACGTTTGTACTTAATATCTTTGGATGGAATCGATATTTTGAAAGAAAAATAAACAAAGTGGAAAGTGATTCTACGAGTATTATTTCAACATACAACCAAATACCTCTCGCTTTCGTTCCCACCAGTCCTTTCCCATCTCTAATTATCTCGATGTAGACGACGCGTAAAGCCAAGGAAAAACCACTCCCTTGTGTTGCGTTCAAAAGGTGAACAAACACGCCATTCAACAGCTGGTCACAGCGTTTTCCCTCATCAGTGTATATCGGCCATAAGTCGGTATTTATTGTTAGGACTTTGTGCCACCCGAACAGCTCAGATTCTAAGTAGGAGATAGTCGTATCAGGCAGTTTCCGTCCTGCTGTGGGAGAAAATTTTAACTATCTAGTTCAGCGTGAAGTATCGGAAACTGTGCATTGAGATCGGTCGAGAAGAAGGAGCGTGGTCGCCAAGGCATTGGCACATCGTCCTCATCAAACCAAGGGGTTGGCGCCAAGGGATTGGGCTATGTGGAATCGCAGTGGGCTCTGAAACCACGTCCAAGTTGCTTGCGTTTTATATTATAAAGTAATAAGGGCTGGTTTAATTACAAATTATTGGTACGACAGATTACAATGACAGGATATGTATTGTTTGAAAAATCTGACCGAAAAAAAGAGTAGAATTTAATGTGATTTTAAAATATTGACCATGTTTCTTTATTTATGTGATGTAGTGTTTTTTTACAACAATTAAAAATAATGTAACTTACATTTCATGTGTTTTTCGTTGAGTGGAAGTGTAATGTGATTTTTGATATATATATATTTTTGTTGTTGTTGTTGTTGTTGTTGTCGTCAGTCTTTCGACTGGTTTGATGCAATCCTCCATCCCTTCCTATCTTCCTCTTCATCTCTACATACTCCTCACAACCCACGTCCTCAATTATCTGCTTCTTATAGTCTAATCTCTGTCTTCCTCTACAGTTCTTACCTTCGACTGTTCCCTCCACTAAGAAATCAACCAATCCAGCATGTCTCAAAATATGACCTACCAACCTATCTTCTTTCTGTAAGCTTCTTCCACAAACTTCTTTTCTCACCCATCATTTCCAAAACTCGTTGAGTTCTTACTTTGTCTGTCCACCAAATTTTCAGCATTCTTCTGTAGCACCACATTTCAAATTTTTCAAGTTTCTTTCTTTCCGGTATTCCTAAAGTCCATGATTCGCTACCATAAAGTGCTGTGCTCCACACAAAGAGATTTAAAAAGTTCTTTCTAATTCCTAGATCAATATTGAAACTAAAAGGTTTCTCTTTTTCATGAAGGCTCTTTTTGCTAGTGCTGTTCTGCTTTTAACATCATTCCTGCTTCTGCCATCGGTTGTAATTTTACTTCCCAAGTAACAGAAAATTACATGTTAATGTAATAACGCCTACAGACCTTAAAAAACATAAGTAATAAGTTACCTCTGGGTCCAATGATATTTTTTTTTTACTGCGAATTTATCCTGCATGAAGCCCATACTGCTAAAAACAAGCTTATGTTGATTTGTGTTGATTTGTACAGTTGATCAGTACCACTACCAATTTTTCATTTGATTTCTTCTCTTTGTCTTTCAAGGCGGAAACATTTCAACAAAGATTTCATTTTATTCTTCACATCTTGCACATTAACTTCTAAACGATCACTTATATCACTCCAAGAGTCTAATCTCTTTTATTTGTGTTTTTATTCACAGTCCGTAGGATCCCATAAACATATTCCGTTCACAATATTATTATTCCACTCCATACTCAACACAATAATAAGAAATTCTAAACACACACACGTAAAGGCGCATTCCCACGATCCCTTGTAAACGGAGGCGCGACGGGACGGGACGCCATAGGAACAGGGCTGCCTCTGCTAGCGGAGACGAGACGCAGCTACCCACTCTGAGTGGCAAACATCACAGGCGTGAGTAGCGGTGCGCTGTTGCCATCGGTTTGCAGGAGCGGTGCGCACCCTTTCTGTTGCTGTAAAGTGCTCTGTGCCAAACGACACTAGGCAACGTGGTGGGGAGGTGGCGGCAAGGTAAGCTAGGACTAACCTGCGGCCCGCGGTCGTCCCTACACTTCGGCTAATGAGGTCCCCTCCCGTCTCGCCTCGCTTACAAGGGATCGTGGGAACGCGCCTTTAGACAAGGCGGACAACGAAACAGTGAACCAACGTTGGTATGGCATCCACACCAGCAGGGTGTCCCGAGGCCAACCCAGCGCCAACCCTTTGATGTTACCGCCAGTAGCCCTAACGGCTAGGTTGGCCGTCCAGTGGACACGTATTCTCGCGAAAAATGCTCGCGTGAGTACACCTGTATACGCGCGAACAGATCGCTCCAATGCAAACACAGGGAACTTAATGTGACTCCGTCCATTGTAAGCGCTTGAGTCGAGCGAACATACGCGAGGGAGAATCCGAAATTATTTGGATTTGGTCGCGCGAACACGCGCTTCACGCAATGGATTCCGAGAATGTAGAGGCGCCGACAGACCTTTTTCGAGCTCCAACAATCACGGAAACGATACTAATCGAATGGAAACAATTAAAACTTAGACAGAAGTAATTGAAATCATTAGGAAACGTTTTAACTGAAAGTAGAAAGTATATAAAAACACATAGCAACATATTTCTGAAGTCAAACAGTTCTAAAAAAAAATCAAAATCGCTTTCAAAACAATATGGTACATATAAAAATTTTAATTACTGTACTCTAATTTGCTATGCACTCCCTTCTTTTCAATACTTCACAACAGTGATTCAGTTCATTTAAACCATTATAAAATTTGCGATCAATTACTTCGTTCCTCTCTCAAACACAGATTCAATTTATTATGCGGATTGTAATTAGTGGTGACTAATCTTTAATACGTAGCAGTGTGTATAGTATTATATATTAAACTTATGTATATTATCGTGTCGATAAAATTACAAAAGTACTTACCATATTGCGTAATAATACGAACAAAATGCCGTCAATGTATAAAAATTATTTACGGTGTAGTTCATTTCACCTAGTTTGTATAAGGCCACTGGTTTACTCGAATTTAGCTGTAAATCGTTTCAGCCGCCACTTTCAGAATTACTTTTTTTGTGTCTTATTCTAAAGCAATTATTTTTCTCTTGACAAATATATTTTTAGTGTATCAGTACATTTTAAGATAAAGTTAAATAGCTAATGCGGTATCTATATATTAATACGCTAAGCGAAAACTTATGATACATTTATAAGAATATTGCGCGCACGGAGAAGTGAGAGAGTTGGCATAGTTAAAGTTTATATGGAGAAGAAGTGCAGGAAGCTAAAATCTATATATAATATGCGTTACAAATACATTAAATTAAGAAAAATAAAACACTCGCTCGCCTACGGAGTTCGCTCAGATGCCGCCAGTTCTGGGCGTTGCTTCACCTGACAGCTGGTAGACAGCGCAGCCTGCGGCCAGAATATTTGGCAAACGGAGGAACTTAAAGAAATACAGAAAGCTAAAATTTTTAGCTTTTAGATGGCGTACTTTGTGGTCTTTGGTGAAACAAAACAGTCTAGATTAATCTCTGAACTTACATAGAAGCAAGAAGCAACATTTCGAGATTTAGCTGATAGATGGCGTACTTTGTGGTCTTTGGTGAAACAAAACAGCAGAGTTTAATCTCTGAAATCTATATATTAATACGCTAAGTGAAAACTTATGATACATTTTTAAGAAAATATTGCGTATTGCGCGCACGGAGAAGTGTGAGATTTGGCATAGTTACTAAAGTTTATATGGAGAAGAAGTGCAGAAAGCTAAAATATGTGTATAATATGTGTTACAGATATTTCAAATTAAATTAAATAAAAAAATCTTTGTTTACATAATTTTTTTTTTTTGTTAAGCGATTCTGCCGATGTCTGTAATCTTAGGCAGCAGCAAAAAAAAAAAAAATAAAAATAAAAAAAAAATAATAAGCATTGTTAATACATGTTACAAATAGATTATTCAAATAAAAAATTAATTTGCGAACGTATGTGCGTGAAATAGGACCGGAGCCAACGTTCTCACGTGAATTCCCAGAATTGAGACACTCAGTAGTCTTTGGTAAAACGAAAGACTCGCACAAAGTAGAGATTAATCTTTGAAGTTATAAAAGGAATACTTGGAAATGGAATGTAGCTATGCTCACACCAAACGCAATAGAACAAATTCAAATAATGATTATTACTCTTTCATGAAAGAAACTAAACAACTTAATGAATTACCATCGAATTTCGACTGCTGGGTGATCACTAGTAAGATTAAAATGAATTTAAAAAGTAGACCGTGATGCCAATGATAGGATGTGAAATTGGAAATTTTCCCTATCGAGGGCCTAAACAAAGAAATTTACGTTTATTTTCTTAATCAAAAAGTAAATAAATATGTATTAAGTAATTATTGTTCTATTTTCTTTTGTTATATTCACTGACATCAAGAAGAAATGGAATGGGTGCGGGGTACAATGGAGAACTGCCGACAGAATCGCGCGAACCTGCTATCAGTGGACGGGGTGTCTTCGCGTCAACTCAGTTCACGTATTCGCGCGAATATTTATCGCTAACATACGCGTTCACTGGATGGCCAGGGGTTTCGTTTTCGTGATTAGCACCTTTAAACGCAGCAGCGTGGAGACGGCGCTTGCCCTCGTTCCGTATTAACCGCACGCGGAGGACACATTACCTCCGCGGCGGCCGTCCTAGCCACCTGCTGCTCGTCGTAATGAGCTCTCCGACGACTCAATAATTGAGCGCGCCGCCGCTGGTCGTAAATCTTTGAGCCGACGCGGGCGGCGTCGCGACGGCCCGGCCCGCGAGTGGCGTGCAAATTGGGGTAAACGCCCGGCGCATTGTTCCATTGTGCAGATCTGAGTAGCCTCCTTTGTGCGGCGAATAGCGAAACTCCTCGGCCCTTCCCCACGCTGCAAAGAGACTAAAACACCTGCTGACTTTCTCCGTCGCGTCTCTGGAACAGGGACAAACCCCAGAAGTTTCTTCGCACATTGACGTCTTCTGATAAATGAAGTACGCTGCGGTTGACACCTCACTTTCATAGCCCGCGAAATGATTCACCGAAGACTCTCTCTTTTCGCAGGCGTCATTATTGGAAAATTGCACTTGTCTCTATGCGCTGCGTTTTTTTACCTGATATCGCCAACATTTCGACATCAATCTGTATCCTTCTTCTGTCTATCTCGGCATATGATGCATTTTTGAACACTTAATTCACTGTCTATTTTCACTGGCAAAGATGATTTTGTTTATCCGCCAAAGAAAACTCTTTGGATCATCTTTGCCGGTGAAAATAAACAGTGAATTAAGTACCAGTTGGAAAATAACGCCAATGCAACTGTTTAATTTATTTATTGCTGCGTCGTTTATGTGCAGTTTGAGGTGTGTTTTTCTTGTAGGTACTGAATAGGCCTCTTGGAAATGTCTGGGTGGACTGAATCAATGCGATGTTGTTGCAGGCTATGATTCCACAGTTGCTTAATTAATTACCAGTTGGAAAATAACGCCAATGCAACAGTTTAATTTATTTATTGCTGCGTCGTTAATTAATTACCAGTTGGAAAATAACGCCAATGCAACTGTTTAATTTATTTATTGCTGCGTCGGCTTAATTAATTACCAGTTGGAAAATAACGCCAATGCAACTGTTTAATTTATTTATTGCAATAAATAAATAAATAAATTTATTGCAATAAATAAATTAAACAGTTGCATTGGCGTTATTTTCCAACTGGTAATTTATTAAGCAACTGTGGAAACATGGCCTGCAACAACAACGCAGTGAATTAACTGTTCAAGGTTATCAAAAAAGCACCAGACGGCGAGATAGACAGAAGCCCTGACAAAGACTCCAGGTTGGTGCCGAAATGTTGGCGATATCAGGGAAAAAAAACGCAGCACAAACCCCGAAAAGAAATAAGTAAGTGCAACTCTCCTTATTGTTTTCTAGGTCCCAATGTTGGCCGAACAGAGCACATCTTGCCCTGGGGGTTGGAAACGGTACCTAATAGGGGACTAATTAATTACGATACGAAATTATGGGCCAGGAAAATGGTTTCGGAAAAAATTTGACAGAAAAAAGTCAGAATTGCTGGTAATATTTTGAGACATGCGAGACTGGTTAATGTCTTAGTGGAGGAAACAGTTCAAGGAACAACGAATCGTAGAGGATGGCAAAGATAAAAGAACTACAGTTAAGCTGTGAACGAGTCTAGGGTGTGGTCACGACTTCAGAATAGTTACTAGTTGACCAACAGGTTCAGGTAGGTATCTGCCTACGTTGTCCGGAGCCTGAATCTTCATAGCCGCTGCATGATTTCTACGTTCATATGTTATCTGATTGAAACGGAGCGGTCTGGTGGCTGAGTGGTCTGACTGGTGTACGAAAGGTCCCCGTTTCGAATCCCTGTCTCGGCGGGGATTGCTCAAAGGCCATAACCCTGCCTTCACCTCTGGCAGCTTGCTGTGTAAGGTGAAGTACGCCAGAACGCTTCCGTGGTTCGCATTCCAATTTAAACTGTAGGTCAGCTGTACCTTGTAGTGCTATTGGCTTAGGTTAAGGCGGCTACGACAGGGGCGGAATGCGCAGCCAATAGAACCCCGTCACCAGGTCATTACGACCACACGGAATTATCATTATTATTATTTCACTGAAATGCAATTTTAAGTATAATTATTAGAAGCAGAATAGGATTCTGCCGTGTTGCCTATCCAAATACGGCTGCAAGTATTTTTTTAAATTAAATTTAAAAAAAATATTTCGTTCACTTGTTTTTTTTTTAATTATAATTCATTTCAAAGAGAGACATCCAAAGAACAGAAAAAGTTTGAGTTGCCTGTGAAAAAGTGGCCGCATGTAGGGGTTCCTAGCTGTTAAAGTTAGCACTATAATTGCTACGTCAATATAAACAGACCGAGCGTGGTGGGTGAACGGTTAGCGTTCTGGTCTCGCATTCGGGAGGACGCGGGCTCGAATCCCCGTCCGGGTATCCAGATTTGGGTTTTCCATGGTTTCCCAAATCACTCCATGTTAATGCCGGGATGCTTCCTTCAAAAATGTCACGGCCGAATCCCTTCCCGTTCCTTGTCCCCAGTCCCATCCCACCTCTAATGACCTTAGCCGTCAACGAGGTGTAAAGCCATAAGTATATATATATAAACAGTAACTATGGCGAAGGTTGTAGGATGGCAGCTGAAAGCTCAGAT
This sequence comes from Vandiemenella viatica, assembly GCA_031002005.1. Classification (NCBI taxonomy): domain Eukaryota; kingdom Metazoa; phylum Arthropoda; class Insecta; order Orthoptera; family Morabidae; genus Vandiemenella; species Vandiemenella viatica. The sequence continues at coordinate 15,089,190 of CM061920.1, read as the reverse complement.
TATGAATTAAACAACGCGGCATAACCAGAAAATCTATTAATCATCAACTAAAAACTTAATGATTCCTCAGACTTCCACGGTCATCTTTGTTCATGATTAATTGACTTTCGGGTTATGCCGCGTTGTTTATTTCATTACCTGAGCTTTCGGCTGGTATCCTCCAGCCTTCGTCAGAGATACTGTTTATGTTGAAATAGCAACGAGCGCCAAGCATCGCAGAGTAAAAGGCCGCTATCTTCGTTGATGTTGTTGGTATTTTTTTAAATTTCTGCTGTGGAAGAAAATGGACAACTGCCATTTCTCGATGTCCTTGTTCACAAGCGAGGCGATGGAAGTTTGGGTCACACTGTGTATCGCAAGGCGACCCACACTAATAGGTATCTGCACGCCATGTCGCACCATCATCCGGCAACGAAGAGAGGCGTATTGACATCACTCAACTTAAGAGTTAAGACAGTATGTGTCTCGGAAAGTCTGAATGAAGAAATGGAGACACTTACAAAAATATTCCGAGCCAACGGCTATAGTGAATCCGACATCAGAAGGGTTTTAAGACCCAAAAAACCAATGGGAGACGTCAACTTATCCCATGATATTAATGTGCCAACAAAATTCGCCTGTCTTCCATACATACAGGGTTTCACAGACCGGATTGGGAAACTGTTAAAGCGGGTGGAGTTGCGAATAGTATATAAGGCTAACTGCAAACTTGGTCAGTCACTGACAAAGGTAAAAGACAAATTACACCCACGCCAGCTTATGGGTGTTTACGAAATCCCCTGCAGCTGTGGCAGTGTTTATATCGGCGAGACAGGTCGCACTGTGGTGGAGAGACTTAAAGAACATATCCGCCAATACAAATATAACAACAGCGACAAATCCGCCGTAGTCCGCCATGCTATTAATACCGGGCATGAAGTAAAATTTCAAGAAACGAGGCTACTGTGGAGAGGTGACCAGTGGTGGCCCCGACGTGTGAAAGAGGCAGCAGAAATTTTAAAAAATACCAACAACATCAACGAAGATAGCGGCCTTTTACTCTGCGATGCTTGGCGCTCGTTGCTATGTCAACATAAACAGTATCTCTGACGAAGGCTGGAGGATACCAGCCGAAAGCTCAGGTAATGAAATAAACAATGCGGTATAACCCGAAAGTCAATTAATCATGAACTAAAAACTTGTTTAATTGCTTACGCTTTCTAGGATAGCCAACCACTCTGGTGTCGGGTTTGGCTGCAGGACTGGGGCCTGGCGTATTCGGGAGCTGGCGGCTCTGTGTAAACACGGCCTTTGTGTTGCCCTGGAGGGCGGTCAGCGGGCGGCCACAGGGCCATCAAACAATTAAGTGTAAATGTAACGGGTGGCAGGACTGACGCGAGCTAGGCGCGAATTCATCTCCGCGCGCCTGTTTACGAGCCTCCTGGAAATAGATCAAGGTTTACGGCGTGTCCCAGCGCTCCAGATATCAGTCAGGCGAATCGCCTCGAGCGCAGCGGGACATGAAGGAGGTAGGAACTCCGCCGACCGCGTCTGCAGCTACTTTGCAGGGCGCCCGGGCGTCTCTCCGGCACTAGTAGCAACGCTCTAACCTATCAGATACACGAAAACACATAATCGCTTTGTCTACTTACTAACCTATTGACGGTGTGTTTAAAAGACACTGAACCATTACATTTCTTCAGTAATTTAACTAATTAATTAATAATATCTGTAAGATCACAAGCCATTATCTCCCTTCATACTTAACCGAATCGGTAAATGAGGTATCATTTTAAAGATTAAGGTGTCCGCTTTGGTAACATCATCTTTTAAGAAAGTAATTTTTTTCAAATTAGACCCTTAAAGGGCAAAAATGTTAATATTAATAAAATCCGGTTTTTTGTGCCATGAACCATTTAGCTCCCTGTATTCCTAAGCGAAATCGATCAATGAAGTGTCATTTTAAATATCTCCGCTTTTGTGACATCATATATTAAGAAGGGAATTTGTCGGAATTCGACCCTTAAAGGTCAAAAGTATCAATATTTCTACAATGCGCTTTTGTGTCACGAGCCATTTATTTTCATTTATTTCTAAGCGATATACATAAAGTAGGTGTCATTTTAAAATCTTTCGTAATTTGACCCTTAAATGGCAAAAGTATAATTATTTTCATAAAGTATTATTTTTTTGTCACGAGCCATTTATATTCTTTGACATCTAATTGAAACAGAGAAATGAGGTATTATTTTAAAGATTAAGGCCTCCGCTTTGGTCACATCATATTTAAAGAAAGGAATTTTTTGGAACTTGACCCTTAAAGGGCAAAAGTATCATTATTTCCATAACGTGTTTTTTTGCTACGAGTTATTTATCTCCCTTGATACCCATCGATGAATGACGTATCATTTAAAATATTAAGGTCTCCACTCAGGCATCATTATAAATTAAAAACGAAATTTTTCGCAATTTCACTCTAGAGGGAGGAAAGTAATAATTCAAAGTCGCGCTAGTTCACAGCCAAGCCACTACATAGCAGCAGCCCATATCACAGAGAAATAAATAAACCTGTTTCACTGGTGACCTTACCATTCATCAGATTCGCGAAATTTTCTCACGGGTAATCTAGTATATATATATATATATATATATATATATATATATATAGTCTATATATATATGTTTTATGTAAAATCAGTGAGTGCAATTTCGCCTTGCAGCTAATTTTGCACTTTACGAACTTTAAATTCTATAATCGTTTTTGTTAAACTATTGATCACTTCCCTGTATAGTTATTGAATCAGGGATTGGAACAAATCACCAAGTGAAGTGATGAATAATTTACCAAAAACGCTTGTGGAATTTAAAATTTTTAAATTGCAAAAGTAGATAAGGGATAAATTTAACACTCGAATTATATAAGATAATTTTAAAAAAGAATTAAAAGTGGTTAATTAGATGACTAAGAGCTTTGCCACAGGAGCGTGTGCTCCATTGCAATTAAATTAGTAATAATTCCAATCTGAGAATTCCTTATGCCTGAAGTAGAGTGCCAGCTTGTGGTCAACTACTGTTAGTTCTTGTACTAATTCCTTCCGCGCCTCGTCACCAAAATACACCTTTTAGACTCCGAGCATTTCACTCGCTTTCTATCTTCCAATTAATTCCAATCCAGATCCATTATCATGTCAATTACTGGTTTTGTTCTGCGATACTTTCCACAGAAAAATCTAATTGCCCTCCATTACACCCCGTCCAAATTAGAGTCACATACTACGCCACCATACTAAAGCAACTGTCCGACCAACGTTTTCTGACATAGTTTCCTCCTTCATTTCTTTGGGGCATTCCGTCATCACACTCTCCATTAAATAAAAAAATTAAACTTCTCCCTACCATCTACCCAATGTGTCCTGTCCCTTTGAGTTTTTCATCAAATCTTAGGCCAAGATGTTTACAAAACTGTTTAGCATTCCAGTTGGGATTTTATTCCAGTTCCCGATTCCCTTACCTACAATATATATATATCGACTGCCTTAGGCTTGTAATCAAGTGAATTTCTCCGAATTCTTCTACCAATCTCCATCCAATCCAGATCACCAATATATGCCTCAAAAGGCCTGGAGATGATGACGGAATGCACTTTTGGCAACTGAAGAATCTTTTGCTAGGGACCGTAAAATCTCGAAGCACCATCTTGCACAGTGAGTGAAAACTGAGAAGTGCAACCTGCGGTTGGGATTCTGGTAAGATCGAGAAGTTGCCTCCTTAATATGATGATGGTTTATGTAGGAGTCGATTAACACTTGCGGTGTGCTTAATGCCTGGTCATGCAGAGTATTGGAATGTCTGGAGGTTCTTGAATCGATTGCAGGTAGGAGAGGGCAGGTAGCAGGTTAAAGGAAAATTTGACATAATTGGGTTATATTCATGACAGAAAATCAGGAATGAATGTGATAAGTAGGGTTCAAATCTTTAGGACAAGTCGTATTTTTTTTCCTGCCTTCTTTTTGAGCTGAAATGTTGAATTGAACACTGATTCAACGTTTCTGATTGTATTTCAATGTTTTTTATGTATCATGTAAATGCATATTTAAACATTTTCCTAGTTTTGGTCATATTTCCATAATATTTATGGTCATATGGTCATATTTTGAGGAAAAATCTGTTTTTTTTTTTTTAATAATACCGGGAATTCACTAGATGAGAAGAAATTAAGATAATTATTCACAGACCTGTACTTGTGTTTTACATAGGGAGGGAGAGGGGGAACAAAGCTAATTTTCAGTGTGGTTAGAATTTACCAGTCAAGAATTAAAGTTATACATTATTGTCACTCTCTAAACGTAATGTTCCGCCTTTTAATCTCGACAATGGAGCAGCAGCATTGTTGTGTCGATCCGCGTCAATCAGTATCTCAGTTAAATACTTTTGAAAATAATTCTGTCATCGATAAATCTGTAGTGTATCAGTGAGTAGTTCCACCGCCATGCCGAAAGTAAAATTTTCTGAAAGTACGAAGTTATGGACTTACCTAAGGGAATTTAGAGGGGAATATTTTAGTACAGATGAAAGTTCTATTCTTTAAATTGTCTGAAATTAAAGTCATAGCACCAATTACTGCCTTTTCCTATATAGGCAGGGGGATGGCGAAGTATATTGTCCGTGGACATTGCCTCCAGAAGTATTTGGGTGATGCAAAACTTCTCTGTTGGTGTGGCTTCTCGGTGGTGTATGTTAGTTGATTAGACTTAAAGGTCTCTTATGACGGTCAATGGTGATGTCATAGCGACCGATGTTTTCTTACCTTCTGGGTTATTGCTTCTATTTGAACTCTTGTAGAAAACTTAAGCCAGTTGTTTAAACCTGTCATGGAGATATGGAACTCCAGTAGCTTCGTGGAGTGCATAGGTAGGAAACCTGGCTGGAAGGTGCAGGACTCTTTTCAGTGCCCTGTTTTGTATAGTTTGTAGTCTGAGTATATGGCTGTCAGCAGCGTATGCCCACACTGGACAGGCGTACTCAATAATCGGTCTTACTAGGGTCGTGTAGATCTTAATGCCAGTGCTTGGGGCTAAGTTGTTGTCTTTGTTAAGAAGCGAGTAGAGGCTGTGAAGCCTCGTGCTTTCTTTCCTGTGGACGTCATTTATATGAACTTGCCAGGTTAGTCTTCTGTCTAGCAACACTCCTAGGTAGCGGGCAGTAGCTGACCAGGGTAAAGTGACTTCAACAAAACGATTTAAAATTTAATTTCCCAATGGTGCAGCGAGTTCACGGAAGCAAATTATGCTGTCTACACGAGAGCGACACTACTATATAAAATAAATGTATAATTGAGCATGTTTTGATGTATAATAAATTTAAATATTTGGTCATATTTTGTCATTTTAGGTCATATTTACCCGTTTTTAAAGTCTTTTTTTGTCATAATGATCCGAACCCTAGTAATAAGAATCATCCCTCAACGATAATGATGTGTTTAGAGCATCACCATATGTACTTGATGCTGCAAATTACTGATTGAACTGGATTTAAAATATATAACTAGTACAGTTTTTAGATTTGATATTTCTGACTCGAGATTAAAATACCATTTGTCCAACGGACGATTTTTGGTACAGCTACCAGAATGTAGGGGACACCAACTTGGCATCGTGACTTTGTATCTTGTCTCGATAATATCGTAGCCTCGGGTCACAGGCAGGACAGAAGAGAGCTTTAACTTTTCCTATTGGTTGGATCTTAAGCTCGCTAAGTGTCGTGCGCTGCGCTGACTTGTGAGTCTTGGTTGCTTGGCTCTCAACATGTCCGACCTAGATGTACTCCCTCTTGTTAAGAATGAAATTAAAATGATTCAGATTGCTGATATGAGGAATCGGGATTGCTTTGCACATTAAAAACACCGTTGTACCTTCGCAGCCGGGCAGTTAGCTTTACCTTTGTTGTTTGCACCGACCATCTGTGGAAGCTACGGGTCCAGATTCTAACAAATATATACGTTTATTACGAAATTATTGTTCATCGAGTATTATTAAAAATAGTATCACACATCTTGAAATCTATCAATGGGTTTATTTTATATTAATTCCCAGAGTTTTACGTATGTCCATTGTTAAGCTCAGCGGGCAGTAAGATTTTCTTTAAGGTGACACTGGGTTGATCAATACGATGTGATGCACTGAGTTTGCTGCCCGCAGGGGATGTTTCCATTTTCTGTCAGAGACCCACGTCCACTCGGATAACGACATGGTACAGAAGAGCAACCACACACAGCACCGTCGTTAGTCATCCCACATCTCTTCCTACAGGCTGACCACGCTCCCACCACACAGCTCGCAATCCACTGCACTCTCCTCCCGCGCGTCAACCAAGCTGTACGCTGCCCTCTTTCACTGCGGGCGACACGGCCCAAAGTCACATTCAGGAACGCAGCTGGGCAGTTACCATTACATTTGTTGTTTGCACCGACCATCTTTGGGAGGTACGGGTCCAGATCCTAGCAAATATATTTCTATGTAGTGGGGCAATACACTATAGCGTCCTATATGTTAATAACTCTGCATTGCTCTATTCTGTGCCTTCTTAAGCCCGCACGTACTACTACTTGCACTGTAAGAATAATTATAATTTATCGTCTTAATATACAGATTCAAACCATGGTGTTTAAATTAATAAGGTGTAAAACAGCAACCGTGTTTAGGGTATAGTCAAGGATTCATAATAGTTCTTAGTTGGCAAATAGGCTGACGTAGGTAATCGCCTACTTTGTCCGTGGTGTGCCCGTGACACATGTTGATTCACATGATAAATATCAACATGACAGGAACTGCTTCATCTCAATTTGAAAAAGGAAATTACTACTTCTTTCGCAACCCATTAAGCACTATAGCAATAATCAACTTGCTGCGGTTTTAGCGGCAAAACACGAGTTTTTTGCGTCACAGCTGATGACCGCTTTTTTTGGGATTTACGGTCCGTTGACTTCGAGGCCTGGTGGCAATGAAAGTGAAGGAATTCGGTCATGGTATTTTAAAGGAACCATTCCACCATTCTTCTGGAGTGATTTGGAGAAACCATGAAACACCCTAATTGGAATGATTGCACTGCGATTCGAACCCACGTCTCCTGAATTCGGGGGCAGAAGGTTGCCACTCACCCGCGACACTCGATTTGTTTATACCTTAAATTCTTTGAGTGCAATCTCATCACCCACCTACTTTTACACTTTCGAGATTTAATCTTAAATTCTTTCAGTGTTTAAAGTAAATGGTTGAGCCATTTCTATTGGTAATGTATTCCAGTCCGTGAGGTCATAACTACTAAATTCAGAGAACAGGCAGTGAAGTTGTACCATTAACAGCGTCAAACTTGCGTCGTTTATGACCCTCCTCGACTCACATACGATCCTTTTTACGGTCATAGTTAACGCAAGAGTTTACGGTAATGTGGAATTGAATACCGTGACCGGTAAATGTGGGTCGCTGTACGCCGCTTCGCCTCTAGGTTAACGAGCCGCTTTTCGGGGGTTATGGCCGACGTCGCCTATTACTATCTCACATCTCACGTCGCCATTTCGCTGCTAATGGCGGCTACAAATTTCCATTTTTAAACTTGGCACTTTCTGCTCACGGTTTGGTGATGAGCTAGAAATGTTTCTAGTTGGTCCAGGGAAACTAGGAACCCAGGTGACTGGTCGGGAAATGTCTCTCCTCTCTTTACGTTTTGCACGACCCAGCTAATGCAGGCATCGAGAAGGGAAATTCACAATTTGACTTCCATACCATACAATTATACAGCAACCAGTGTAAAATCAAAAAACTTTTCTACAAGTAAAAAAAGGTAATTAACAAAAATTAACTATAACCTTAAATGTTGAGGTTACAGTAAGTCCTCTATTACCAAGGACAAAGTTTTCTCTCAAAATGTGCAAATAAAATGTGTCCCCATATTACCCAACCTGAAACTATAGTGTAGAGCGGCCGAAGGCTGCGGAACATAAGAAAAGCCGTAGAGGTAGAGAGAGAGAGAGAGAGAGAAAGAATATTGGATCCAAGGAGTAAAGAAAGATCTGATTGAAATCAGAATGACAGAAGTTTTAGTACAAGATAGAGCAATTTTCATGAGATTGATCAAAAATTTCATGGGGTTCCAGGAGAAGGAGAAGAGGAAATGTAATAACACATGGACGGAAGAAAGGAGGAAACAGCAAAGTGAAATGATGAATAACTATTAGAAGTCAAGAAAAGAAGGTTCGAAATGAATGCACGGGCTTATTTCTCGTGGTCCTTAATTGGCCGATATCGAAGACCAGAAAACTTAAAAACAGAAAAACTAAAAATAATAAAAAATAAAAACCAACTAAAACACTAAACTAAAAACATGAAAAACAAAACCATGAGAAATAATTAAAAAATGTACAATTCTTAGAACGTACAAATCAAATTTATTTTTGTGTGAGAGGAGACTTTCCCGGCGTATTGATGTAATGTAATCTTCTCGGGTGTCCTGCCGGTCGGTGTTGTAGAAACATGACGTTTCGACAGCTAGGTCTGCTGTCTTCATCAGGTATCTTCTAGCTGTCGCAAGCTGACCGTCAGTCGAGGCGGTGACAGTGATGAAGACAGCAGAGCTAGCAGTCGAAACGTCATGTTTCTACAATACCGATCGGCTGGGCAACCGAGATGATTTTGTTTCAAATTTATTTTTCACTGCAGAGACAGTCGCTAGGGCGAGATGGTGATTGGTGTTAAGCAGAGCCCTCTCTCGCAGTCGGAAGGCCGCAGCTGCGGAACCTCCCTCCACAACGACTCGACCCTAAACAAGTCGGCAGCGGCTCCGGGAAATCGTATTTGCTCGCAGCTGCGGACCTGATCTCGGAGGAAGGTTCTCAGCCAGTCAGAGTAATGGATACTTAAAACGGATCAGTGGGAGCGGCCTTCAGCGCCGCAGTCTTATTGGCTACAGCACACGACGAGTTTATTGGTCTCAGAGCCGCCAAGCCGTCGGTTATCGGAGCGCTATTTCATTTGCTGCGAGAATCAGAAGCTGCACTGACGCAAAGTGCGCCAAGCGAGGAATATTGCACTTTACTTTCTGGATTTGGTAAGATTAATTAAAACTGAGATCTTCTCAACTAGGGCTGTTGATATTTTTAAAAATATCGGATTTTCAACATATCGATATTTTTAAAAATTATCAATATCGGCTGTCGATATATCGGAAAAAAGTACCGATGTTTCAATATATCGATACTTTCATAAAAGTAATTTCATAAAATCAAACCTTGCAAAAATAGACTTGTGATTTTGTTCTTTATCAGGTTTTCACTTTGTAATGGTTTCTGTTGGTGATGACGATTGTTGATTATTTAAAATTTGACCATTATGCGTCTCATAAGTTTTATAAAATATAATTAAAGTTATTAAACTATAAAGAGGTTCGAGGCAAATCTTATTTTTTGTATTTTTAAGATTGTTAAGTAATACATTTGAGGCATTTATTTAGGTAGAAGTTTAGCTATCATGTCCAAGTTACAGAACTTTTGATGTTTTTTTTTTTTGTATTTCATTTAGATTTGTATGTTGATAGCTTATTCTGCTTATTCTAAGTTGTCTTATTTTTCTTGCTCCCGAATTAGCAACTATTTGTTACTTATACTTGCCACTATTCCTGCTAACACACTAATTTGCAGTTGGACTACCCCGGACAATCCACACGTTCATTAAAAACAATGGGCTCGCGTTCGATTCGTGCTGGACGAGTGATGCCTTGCCTACTCTGTAGTCATCATCTGAGTAGACTTGGTACCTATAACTTTTAAATTGATTATAGAAACGTAGTAAGATTTACTTGCTGATCTCTGTGCGTAACAGAAATTTGAAGGACATAGTGTCATTCTGAACAAACGAAAAATGATAACTGATTTTAAAAAATATCGAAGCCGATATCAAGATTTCAGTATCGAAATATCGATATATCGTCCTAAAAATATCACTCATAAATATCGATATTTTCAAAAAATAATATCGATATATCGATATATTATCAACAGTCCTATTCTGAGCACAAACCTAATCCAGTAAGCCATGACAATAATCACATGTATGTAAGTCCCAGTGCAGAATATGTCTTTTCAGATGATTTGATGAAACTATTAGAAGACTCATAGACAGACTTCATAACATCATCATCATAAGGGTTTTCTGCTATTCAGCAGGTTCATGCACAGTGACAGCCTTCTATGCCTCCCTTTGTTCCGCCAGTCTCTTTGTCTCCATATATTTCTCATTTATCAAGATGTTATCAAGTATTTTCTTTCTTCGTCAACCTTTTCTTTTCCCTCCATTTACAATCCCCTCCTGGACGGTTTTAACCAGGCACTCATTCCTCAACACATGACCAATCCAGTTTATTTTTACTGTTCCTTATTAAAAAAAAAAAAAATAACAAAAGCCAAACAAAAACCAGACCATGAAAACAAAAAACAAACAAAAACAAACAAAAAACAAACAAAAAGCAAACAAAAAAACAGTGTCATTGAGCACGAGTGGGTTTCGTAAAGAGATTGTTTATTAAATTAAATTAATTGAAAGATTAGTTTCTAAAAACCAATGAAGAGTGATTTTTAAAATGGGTTCATTATTCTTTTTGTCTTTCAAATGGTACACATAACTCGAACAAACAAAAATGAATTTAAAAAATGATTATGTGTGTCCAAAAGTTCAGGAAGTTTTCAGAAATATATTTCCGTGGCTTAGGTGGAAAATTATTGAGGTTTTAACTATAAAATAGATAGACGAACATGAACGATGGATGACAGGAAATTTATAAGGCTTTTAGCAGGTTGATGTAGCAGGTGGAAAATGAAGTACTGTAATGGTCCACAGAGCAATAATCGCGCGGCCTTCCTTTGATAGCGGGGTGCTGTGGTGGGGGCAGGGGGTCTGGAAGAGATCGATCAGTCTGATGACAAAGAGTCCTGCCGAACATCGACGGATTTTTCCGAGTGCCTAATACTTCTGCCGTTACAAGGCGACAATCTGGAGATGACGATAATGCCACTGTTAACAATTTCAAAGTCTTTGAAATAGCAGACAAAAAAAGATTAATTGCCAGAACATTCCATTCGAAGCTTCATGTTTGACGGAATTTGGGGTTGGTAATAATAATAAAAGGCTACTTTGGTCATCGTGTTTGTCGCAGCATGGTGTCACGCCCCCCGCGTTCGTTGGACGCTAACAACGGCCAGATATCTTTCTATGTCCGCAGATGTCACTAGTATAGCAAGTTTCTGTAATGGTTCAACATGTTTTAAATTACGAACCAACTCTGGCCTCGCATTCTGGAGGACCAGGGTTCGAATCCCCGTCCGGGCATCCAGATTTGGGTTTTCCATGGTTTCCCCAAATCACTCCAGGCGAATTCCCGGTTGCTTCCTTCAAAAAGGCCATGGTCGAATTCCTTCCCGTTCCTTGTCCCCAGTCCCATCCCGCCTCTAATGACCTCAGCCGTCGACGAGACGTAAAGCAATAAGTAAAAAAAAATATTTCGTATAAATCGTTATTAGTTGCTTCCTGTTTATTTATAACCTGTAGCTGTTTTTGTTATATTCTGTGTCCATAGACATGGCTATTATTGCAAGTAAATGTGGCTAGCAATATTTTTTTTCCTTTCAAATTAAAATTTAAAACCTATCATAAATGAAGGTATGTAGGCTATGCATAAATCTACATGTTACTGACGAAAGGATTGTGAATTGGAATCAAGTGGAGTCGAAATGTGTAAAACATTACATCATTACTGGGGTTCTTATCTTTATGACCCAAAAAATGGAGAAAAATGCATGAAAATATGACCTCAAAAACGGGTAAATATGACCTAAAAATAACAAAATATGGCCAATCATTTTAATTTGAAAACATGCTAAATTGTACATTTATTTTATCTAGTAGTGTCGCTTTCATGTAGACATCATAATTTTCTTCCATGCACTCATTGCATCATTATGAAATTAAATTTTAAATCGCTTTAATAAAGTCATTTAAATTTCACCGACTTTACAGAAAGAACTCTTGCTTCAGTCCTAAAATAATCCTCCCAAAATTCCTTTTTGTAACTTCGCACTTTCTGAAAAGTTTGTTATCGGCATGGCAAAGTAAATGGTTGAGCCATTTCTATTGGTAATGTATTCCAGTCCGTGAGGTCATAACTACTGAATTCAGAGAACAGGCAGTGAAGTTGTACCATTAACAGCGTCAAACTTGCGTCGTTTATGACCCTCCTCGACTCACATACGATCCTTTTTACGGTCATAGTTAACGCAAGAGTTTACGGTAATATGGAATTGAATACCGTGACCGGTAAATGTGCGTCGCTATACGCCGCTTCGCCTCTAGGTTAACGAGCCGCTTGTCACAGGTTATGGCTGACGTCGGCTATTACTATCTCACATCTCGCGTCGCCATTTCGCTGCTAATGGCGGCTACAAATTTCCATTTGTAAACTTGGCACTTTCTGCTCACGGTTTGGTGATGAGCTAGAAATGTTTCTAGTTGGTCCAGGGAAACTAGGAACCCAGGTGACTGTTCGGGAAATGTCTCTCCTCTCTTTACGTTTTTTTTTTTTTTCATCGGTCTTTCTACTGGTTTGATGCAATCCTCATCCCTTCCTATCTTGTGCTAACCTCTTCATCTCTACATATCCCTTACAACCCAAGTCCTCAATTATCTGCTTCATATATTCTAATCTCTGTCTTCCTCTACAGTTCTTACCTTCGACTGTTGCCTCCACTAACAAATTAAGCGATCTAGCATGTCTCAAAATATGACCTACCAGCCTGTCTCTTCTTTCTGTAAGCTTCTTCAACAAACTTCTTTCTTCACCCATCATTTACAAAACTCGTTCATTTCTTACTTTGTCCACTTAATTTTCAGCATTCTTCTGTAGCACACATTTCAAATGCTTCAATTTTATTTATTTCTGGTATTCCTAAAGTCTATGTTTCGCTACCATAAAGTTCTGTGCTCCAATATGTAGTACGCTAACTTTAGCAGCTGGCAATCCCTACTTGCAGCCATTTTTACATAGGCAAACCAAAATTTTTATGTTCTTTACATGTCTCTCTATGAAATAAATCATAATTTATTTAAAAATAGTGAATGAATTTCTTTTAAAAGATATTTAAATAATTAGTTAATAATACTTGCGGCCATATTTTGATAGGCAACCCGGCAGAAATGTATTCTGCTACTAATAATTACACATAATAATTGCATTTGAATCAAATAACAGATGGACGCAGAAATCATGCAGGCTGATCTCAGTCTAGACGGTTTACAGCTGGAATGGAGTGGTTATGACTGCATTCCGTCTCTTAGTTAAGATGTCCACCTTTCGAGTGGTGTAAAGTCAGTTAACTGAAATGTGGTACTAGAGCAGTCAGCGTACCACATAGTGGAAAATTAGATTTGTTGTAGCATATGATTCGTACAAGAAAACGGATTGAAGTGATGTGATTGTGTTAATTGTATTATGAATTAACGTATTTTTTTTTTAAGAGATAAGCTGTATTTTATTGATTTAACAGTGTTACGTGCCAAGTATCTGCTTGAGTGGGCGCTATAGTCGTTCACAACTGTGCCAAGCAAGCAGAGAAGCTGGAATACGCCTTTCTTGAAAGTGCGTCATCTATTTTCATCGGTTTTCTGTGCTCCTCCAAATTCTACACATGTCCGTACCATTCCATTCTTATCTCCTGAAGTGAGTGGCTTGTAAGTTCCTTTTCAATGTCCAATTTTTGGCAGGGTACCTGAGAATAGGAACATAGGACGTGTAAGTAGAGACTTTCCCGGCGTATCGATGCAACAAAACCTTCTCGGGTGTCCGGCCGGATGGTGGTGTAAAAACACAACGTTTCGACAGCTGACTCTGCTGTCTTCATCAGGTATCTTGTGGTTGTTCTCAGCTGACTGTCTCTGCCTCGACTGCGGAGGTTCGATGGGTGGCCATGCCAGTCGAGGCAGAGACAGTCAGCTGAGAACAACCACAAGATACCTGACGAAGACAGCAGAGTCAGCTGTCGAAACGGCTGGACACCCGAAAAGTTTTGTAGGAACATAGGACGTCGGATAAATTAGTCACTTACGACTCCGCGCCACATCAATGCTCCATATCAGGCTGGTTATATACGTTTTGGCCTGCTTCTATATTATATTTACATTTCCATCGCTCCTTCCGCTTTACTCCACAACAATTTCCATTTACTTGAATCAGTTCTCCGGCTCAGCCTCATTGTGTTTCTGGTTTGATCACATAATCCCTTTTCTTCGTAAAAACAAGTAATTATTATTTTAGTCATCTAATATCGCCTCGGAATGCCATTTGGATGTTGGATACAGTGAGTTTGCGTTGTCCCGCATAGCCATGATGTTGATTATTTCTAATTCATACCCAGGGCATTCATATAATAAGAAGAATCTCTCAAGGAAACCTAAAATCAAACACTGCAACACAGTAATCAAACCAGAAGGTGTGTACGCCTCAGAATATTTGTTCTCTATGAAAACTGGAAATAGAAGAGATAGACAAAAGGGAAAGGAAAATCTTGAGGAAAATTTGGGGACGACTAAAAATTGAAAATTGAGAGCTTAGACACCGGAGGAATAAAGATCTATACAAGGAAGAAGAAACTGAAAGGATCTCAGACACGGTACAAAAGAGGAAAATTAGGTTTTTTTTGGTCACATAATGATAATGGGTAACAACAGACCAACAAAAAGAATTTTCAACCCCGTTTCCGAGAGTAAGAAGGGCAACCACGGTATCGAAATCCAAGCTATGTCACATACAACGACTGCAAAACAGATTTCTTCAACAAATCTTAAACGTCCCACATACACATCGAGAAGGGAAATTCACAATTTGACTTCCACACCATACAATTATTCAGCAACCAGTGTAAAATCAAAAACTTTTCTACAAGTAAAAAAAATGGTAATTACCAAAAATTAACTATAACCTTAAATGTTGAGGTCTATTGCAAAGGACAAAGTTTCTCTCAAAATGTGCAGATAAAATGTGTCCCCATATTACCCAACCTGAAACTATAGTGTAGAGCGGCCGAAGGCTGCGGAACATAAGAAAAGCCGTAGAGGTAGAGAGAGAGAGAGAGAGAGAGAGAGAGAGAGAGAGAGAGAAAGATCATTGGATCCAAGGAGTAAAGAAAGATCTGAGTGAAATCAGAATGAAAGAAGTTTTAGTACAAGATAGAGCAATTTTCAGGAGATTGATCCAAAATTTCATGGGGTTCCAGGAGAAGAGGAAATGTAGTAACACATGGACGGAAGAAAGGAGGAAACAACAAAGTGAAATGATGAATAACTATTAGAAGTCAAGAAAAGAAGGTTCGAAATGAATGCACGGGCTTATTTCTCGTGGTCCTTAATTGGCCGATATCGAAGACCAGAAAACTTAAAAGCATTAAAAAAAAAATAAAAAAATAAAAAAAATAAAAACCAACTAAAACACTAAACTAAAAACATGAAAAACAAAACCATGAGAAATGATAAAAAAATGTACAATTCTTAGAACGTACAAATCAAATTTATTTTTGTGTGAGGGGAGACTTTCCCGGCGTATTGATGTAATGTAATCTTCTCGGGTATCCTGCCGGTCGGTGTTGTAGAAACATGACATTTCGACAGCTAGCTCTGCTGTGTTCATCAGGTATCTTCTAGCTGTCGCAAGCTGACCGTCAGTCGAGGCGGTGACAGTGATGAAGACGGCAGAGCTAGCAGTCGAAACGTCATGTTTCTACAATACCGATCGGCATGGCACCCGAGATGATTTTGTTTCAAATTTATTTTTCACTGCGAGACAGTCGCTAGGGCAAGATGGTGATGGGTGTTAAGCAGAGCCCTCTCTCGCAGTCGGAAGGCCGCAGCTGCGGAACCTCCCTCCACAACGACTCGACCCTAAATAAGTCGGCAGCGGCTCCGGGAAATCGTATTTGCTCGCAGCTGCGGACCTGATCTCAGAAGAAGGTTCTCAGCCAGTCAGAGTAATGGATACTTAAAACGGATCAGCGGGGGCGGCCTTCAGCGCCGGAGTCTTATTGGCTACAGCACACGACGAGTTTATTGGTTTCAGAGCCGCCAAGCCGTATCGGAGCGCTATTTCATTTGCTGCGAGAATCAGAAGCTGCACTGACGCAAAGTGCGCCAAGCAACGAATATTGCACTTTACTTTCTGGATTCGGTAAGATTAATTAAAACTGAGATCTTCTGAACTAGGGCTGTTGATATTTTTAACAATATCGGATTTTCAACATATCGATATTTTTAAAAAGTATCAATATCGGCTGTCGATATATTGGAAAAAAGTACCGATCTTTCAATATATCGATACTTTAATAAATGTAATTTCATAAAATCAAACCTTGCAAAAATAGACTTGTGATTTTGTTCTTAATCAGGTTTTCACTTTGTAATGGTTTCTGTTGGTGATGACGATTGTTTTTTTTTTAAAAAATTTGACCATTATGCGTCTCATAAGTTTTATAAAATATAATAAAAGTTATTAAACTATAAAGAGGTTCGAGGCAAATCTTATTTTTTTGTATTTTTAAGATTGATAAGTAATACAGTTGAGGCATTTATTTATGTAGAAGTTTAGCTATCATGTCCAAGTTACAGAACTTTTTTTCATATGTTTTTTTTTGTTGGTATTTCATTTAGATTTGTATGTTGATAGCTTATTCTGAGTTGTCTTATTTTTCTTGCTCCCGAATTAGCAACTATTTGTTACTTATACTTCCCACTATTCCTGCTAACACACTAATTTCCAGTTGAACTACCCTGGACAATCCACACGTTCATTCAAAACAATGGGCTCGCGTTCGATTCGTGCTGGACGAGCGATGACTTGCCTACTCTGTAGTCATCATCTGAGTAGACTTGGTACCTATAACTTTTAAATTGATTATAGAAACGTAGTAAGATTTACTTGCTGATCTCTGTGCGTAACAGAAATTTGAAGGACATAGTGTCATTCTGAACAAACGAAAAATGATAACTGATTTTAAAAAATATCGAAGCCGATATCAAGATTTCAGTATCGAAATATCGACATATTGTCCTAAAAATATCACTAATAAATATCGATATTTTCAAACAATAATATCGATATATAATCAACAGTCCTATTCTGAACACAAACCTAATCCACTAAGCCATGACAATAATCACATGTATATAAGTCCCAGTGCAGAATATGTCTTTTCAGATGATTTGATGAAACTATTAGAAGACTCATAGACAGACTTCATAACATCATCATCATTAAGGGTTTTCTGCTATTCAGCAGGTCTATGCACAGTGACAGCCTTCTATGCCTCCCTTTGTTCCACCAGTTTCTTTGTCTCCATATATTTCGCATTTATCAAGATGTTATCAAGCATTTTCTTTCTTCGTCAACCTTTTCTTTTCCCTCAATTTACAATCCACTCCTGGACGGTTTTAAGCAGGCACTCATTCCTCAACACATGACCAATCCAGTTTATTTTTACTGCTCCTTATAAAAAGAAAAAAAAAACAGACCATGAAAACAAAAAAAAAAAAAAAAAAAAAAAACTGTCATTGAGCACGAGTGGGTTTCGTACAGAGATTGTTTATTAAATTAAATTAATTGCAAGATTAGTTTCTAAAAACCAATGAGGAGTGATTTTTAAAATGGGTTCATTATTCCTTTTGTCTTTCAAATGGTACACATAACTCGAACAAACAAAAATGAATTTAAAAAATGATTATGTGTGTGCAAAAGTTCAGAAAGTTTTCAGAAATATATTTCCGTGGCTTAGGTGTAAAATTATTGAGGTTTTAACTATAAAATAGATAGACGAACATGAACGATGAATTACAGGAAGTTTATAAGGCTTTTAGCAGGTTGATGTAGCAGGTGGAAAATGAAGTAGGCCTACTGTACTGGTCCACAGAGCAATAATCGCACCGCCTTCCTTTGATAGCGGGGTGCTGTGGTGGGGGCAGGGGGTCTGGAAGAGATCGATCAGTCTGATGACAAAGAGGCTCTTTCTGAGTCCTGCCGAACATCGACGGATTTTGCCGAGTGCCTAATACTTCTGCCGTTACAAGGCGACAATCTGGAGATGACGATAATTCCACTGTTAACAATTTCAAAGTCTTTGAAATAGCAGACAAAAAAAGATGAATTGCCAGAACACTCCATTCGAAGCTTAATGTTTGACGGAATTTGGGGTTGGTAATAATAATAAAAGGCTACTTTGGTCACCGTATTTGTCGCAGCATGGTGTCACGCCCCCCGCGTTCGTTGGACGCTAATAACGGCCAGATATCTTTCCATGTCCGCAGGTGTCACTAGTATAGCAAGCTAAGAAGTTGGTTAAGTTATTCATTTACGTTTCTGTAATGGTTCAACATGTTTTAAATTACGAACCAACTCTGGCCTCGCATTCTGGAGGACCAGGGTTCGAATCCCCGTCCGGGCATCCAGATTTGGGTTTTCCATGGTTTCCCCAAATCACTCCAGGCGAATTCCCGGTTGCTTCCTTCAAAAAGGCCATGGTCGAATTACTTCCCGTTCCTTGTCCCCCAGTCCCATCCCGCCTCTAATGACCTCAGCCGTCGACGAGACGTAAAGCAATAAGTAAAAAAAATATTTCGTATAATCGTTATTAGTTGCTTCCTGTTTATTTATAACCTGTAGCTGTTTTTGTTATATTCTGTGTCCATAGACATGGCTATTATTGCAAGTAAATGTGGCTAGCAATATTTTCTTTCCTTTCAAATTAAAATTTAAAACCTATCATAAATGTAGGTATGTAGGCTATGCATAAATCTACATGTTACTGACGAAAGGATTGTGAATTGGAATCAAGTGGAGTCGAAATGTGTAAAACATTACATCATTACTGGGGTTCTTATCTTTATGACCCAAAAAAATGGAGAAAAATGCATGAAAATATGGCCTCAAAAACGGGTAAATATGACCTAAAAATAACAAAATATGGCCAATCATTTTAATTTGAAAACATGCTAAATTGTACATTTATTTTATCTAGTAGTGTCGCTTTCATGTAGACATCATAATTTTCTTCCATGCACTCATTGCATCATTATGAAATTAAATTTTAAATCGCTTTAATAAAGTCATTTAAATTTCACCGAATTTACAGAAAGAACTCTTGCTTCTGTCCTAAAATAATCCTCTCAAAATTCCTTTATGTAACTTCGCACTTTCAGAAAAGTTTGTTTTCGGCATGGTGGTACTCACTGATCCACTGTAGATTTAACATCCAGGATTTTTTTTTAAAAGTATTGGCGACAGTGAAACACTGACTGACGCTGATGGAATCTGACTGACGCTGATCGACACAGACATGCTGCTGCTGCTGTCGAGATTAAAAGGCGGACGGAACATTAACGTTTAGAGAGTGACAATAATGTATAACTTTAATTCTTGACTGATGAATTCTTACCAGTTCGGCGACAATTAGTTTTATTTTTTCTTCCAATGATTAGTTGGAGTGCAGTTCCCTGAATAATTATTTTAATTTGTTCTCATTTATAACTTCTATAGTTAACTTAACAAATTAAAAAAATTTTCCTCAAAATATGACCATAAATTTTATGCTAATATGACTAATACTGGGAAAATGGCCTGAATCTGCATTTATATGCTGCATGAAATACATTTAAATACAACCAGAAACGCTGAAACAGTGTTTAATTCAGCATTACAGTTCAAATAGGAAACAGGGGAAATTATGCAGAACGCAATCAGTGACGGATATGATAAAGGAGCTGGAATGGGATTCATTGCAAGACAGGAGGAGGATGAGGAGGGTCATGGGAGTGTACAGGGCGTATACTGTCGATGAGGCATGGAAAGATATTACAATAGGTATGAAAAGTAGTGCATGGAAGGGAAAAGATGACCGTGACCACAAGCTGGCACTCGATTTCAGGCACAAGGGTGTAGGAAGATTCTCTTTTTTAGGTTAGGGTGTCAGGGATTGAAATGAGTTACCAAGAGAATTGATGAAAAATTTACCGAAAACGTTGAAAGAATATTTGTAGAGGGCAAATGTAGGTGGGTGCAGGATAGGGTGAAGATGGGGGTTTATGTAAATTGCCACCGGAGCCTGTGCTCCATTTCAATTAAATTAAATTAATTAAAATTTTAAACTAATAATTATTTAGCAAATACGCCAATACAACTGTTGTTGGATATTCGGACACGTTTCGCCTCTCGTCGAGGTATCTTCAGCGTACAATGTTTCCTGTAATATGCGATTAGTTATAATTTGAAAAAATATTTTTGTTTTTTTTTACATATAATGGAATTATTATATCTAAAGGATACATAATATGACTTATTATCTTATAGAACGTTTATTTACAATGGTGTAATAGGATGGGATTCATATTGCAACTTACATTTACATTTTGAGGTGTGGTAGTTGGTCTTCTGTGACCTCAACCAGCATGCTGTTTTCATATTGTATTTAGTTTTACAGTTTGATATGGTTCTTATGCCTCCAATGCTAGTCAACTTTGAATCACAGTTTCATGCACGTCATTAACAGTGTTAACAGCGCGCACGCGAAAACTTAAGGTTGATAATGACGTGCATGAAACTGTGCTTCAAAGTTGACTACCAGTGGAGGCATAAGAACCACACTATATCAAACTGTATAACTAAATACAATAGTGGAAACAGCATGCTGGTTGAGGTCACAGAAGACCAACTACCACACCTCAAAATGTAAATGTAGGTTGCAATATGAATCCCATCCTATTACACCAATGTAAACAAACGTTCTATAAGATAATTCATTACTAGTATGTTAAATATAAGTCATATTATGCATCCTATAGATAGAATAATTTCATTATATGTAAACAATACAAAAACATTTTTTCAAATTATAACTAATCGTATATTACAGAAAACATTGTACGCTTAGTATATCTCGACATGAGGCGAAACGCGTCCGAAAAATAAAGAATATCCAAAAACAGTTGTATTGGCGTATTTACTAAATAATAATTAGTTTAACAAGCAACTGTGGAAGATATGGCCTGCAATAATCACAAATTAAAATATGACTTGTCGTAAAGATCCGAACCCTAATCATTACAAAAGAAAGTTTATGAGAGTTTATGCGATAAAATGTACTACGCTTGACAGGTCGTTTTTTAACCGGTTTAGAGCCTACTTCTCAAAGAAAATTCTGCAGAGCTATGTCGTTCCAGAAGTTGCTACTTTGAAGGGAAGCTGCATATGTGTGATAGGAATAGGAAACAAAGGTTTATTGTTTTTGCAGTGGAGCTGTCAATTACCCACCCGCTGTTGATTCAGAGAGTAGTATTCAGGTATGCTGCACGAATAACGGTGTTTGGTCCTCTCATTGTAGGTTATGTTGGCAGCACTGTACCGGTTCATTATGTCCCGACGACGCGATTGGCCGGTGTGCGGCCATAATTCACAGCCCAACGGACGCTCATAAATAGCTGACGAGCGCCGTGTTTGTCAGATTTGCATTACGGCGCCACACCGCGCCAGTTAAACACCAATAACCGTCACCTGTCCTTCGTTAACCGCTACTCGGTCGCGAGGTTAATTAACAGCACTGAATATTTCAGGTAATTAACAGGTCGGCAGTTTTCATCTCGCCTAGTGAACAGCGAGTGGCAAATGTAGGACTGTGTTATTAATCACGATACCGGTAGAACTACTTTATTACGCTCTTATCTTCAAATATCCGAATAACGATACCTAATTAAACTAACAATTATTATTTAATAAATGCGTCACTACAACTGTTGGATATTATTTATTTCACGGATGCGTTTCGCCTCTCGTAGAGGTATCTTCAGTGTACAGTTTTTCTGTAATATGTGACTAGTTTTAACTTTTGAATATAATGATTTTTTTACATTTAACGAAATTATTCTTATATAGGAACGATAATATTACTTAAATTTATATATCAGTTTGGATTATCGTGCAGAACTTTTTGTTTATATAGGTATACTAAGATAGGCTTCATATTGCACCTTACATTTAGGTACATTTCCGTTTTGAGGTGTGGTACTGTTTACACTACTGCACTTAATAATGTAATTTTGGTATAGTTTTGATCTTGTGACTCCACTAGTAGTCAATTTTGAAGTTTCTGATGTATGACATTGCCAAACATTTGTTTTCCGGCGGTGCTCTGTCGGAAATTTCGTGAGCGGCGAGTTTGAGTTTTGTAATTGCATTTGCGTGTGTGTTTTGCTTTGTTTTAATCAAAATGTGCTAGTGTGGTGGATGGTGGAGACGCAACGTGGTGTTAAATCACTGTTGTGGTTACGTTTTACGTGTTTGATGCTGTTTTGCGTCAGTTTCCGTGTTTATTACTAACTTGAATAAAGTTTGGTTGGTTAAGTTTACTTGATCATTATGTACCTGTTTTTCTGAGACTATTGCTTTTTGAATTTGACAGTTTTCTTGAAGAGTTAAAATATTGTATTGTTTGTTGTTAGGATTTTCATGTCTGTATTTATGTTTGTGGGAAAATGGTTGTTGTGTAAGGTATGTTCGTCAAAAGTTGAATGATTGCAGTATTTTAATGCTCGCATGTGTTCCTTATATCATGTCTGGAATTGTCTCCTTGTTTGGCCGATGTAAACTGCATCACAATTCTGAAATGTCAGTTGGTTTATGCCAGAGTTATGGAATTTGTTTGTTTGGGATTGAGTTCCGATTTGTTTTTGTATTTAGTTGTCTGTTTTGAGCGCAATTATTAAAGATTTCAAACTCAGAGTTGTTATTAAATAATGTTAAAATCTTGGATTTTGAAATGATATAACATTGTACATTTTTCCTGGTTTACCATAGGAGCGACATATGCGGACAGGGAATTTAAGGTAAACATCTACATCTAACAAAAACAATTTCTAAGCCCATCAAAAACGACGGTTTTTTCCTAGCAATTAATTACTTTGCAGTAACTTAACTAAATAGTATTGTTTTTTAATAACTCTCATAACCTCGATTTTGTAATGATGCAATGTTGTACACATTTTGTCTTCACGTCGTCCCATAACACTGTCTTCTTCATAATTATCATGCAGATTTAAATGAAATAAATGTCTTTCTTTAAGGTAGGTTTCAGATTTTAATTTAAAAGGAAAAAGCAGTAAGCGACTACAAAAACATGAATAACGAAGTTAACATTGATACAGTAGCCACATCTATGGACGAAGAATACAGTGAAAAAAATCTACATCGAATCTAAATAAATAGAAACAACCAATAACTGATGTGTCGATTTAAACAATATTCTTACTTTTCTTAATGGTTTATTCGCATATTGAAGCATCAGGGAAACAAAAAAGATAACCTTGATTCTTAGTTTGATTTTTATGCATAGATAGGGAAAAAATGTCTGCCTGTAAGGGTGTAGGAAAGGGAGTAAGGAATTGGGATAAATAACCAAGGGAAGTGATGAATAATTTACCTAATACGTTGAAAAAATTTAAAATAAAAATTCGTATAGGGCAAGAGTATATTGGTGGAGGAATCTATTTAAAAAAAAAATTCAAAATGTCTGCTGTGACGGCTTTAATTTGGTTTCCAATATCTAGGCAGCCTGCAGTTTTAAACTAGCGAAATAAAGCGTCCGAATACAAAGAACGTATCTACGACCGGCAAAAACACTTGTGGCAAACTCACTGGCAGCTCGGTCTAGAGAGGGGACTGTGGAGGCAGCCAAGACTGCGTGACCTTGATCAGACTATTTTTCATGCCACAGGCTATACTTGGCACACGTGTGCCACACTTTTCCCAAGTAACATGGTTCTGGTATCTTATATATTTAACATTTGGCTAAAACTAACATTTGCATTTTATATCTTAAATCAAATGCTATGAACCGTAATAATAAAGGAATGACATTATCCCTTTGAGTGGATAATGCTTTGAGGTAGGTTCTCTTGTAACTTCCTAGACTACAGCGAAAAGTGCTTCTATAAGAATACAAACAGAAACAGATAAAAGCTTGTTAAGTTCTAGCAGCAACGTGGAAGTTTATTATTTTTTTAACATATAACTATATCGTCTCTTTTCCCTCCATGATACTTGTAGATCCCTTCAAACTCTACAACAATTCTTTTAATTTTGCACCGTGAATCTTTGTCAAATGCAGCTGAACTTCCTATTCCAGCAAGACCATATCACGTGATCGTGACATTTGATCGTAAAAACCCTAAAAACCCTAAACCCTAAAAACCCTAAAAACGTCAGTAATTGATTATTGCGAAATTTTGAGCCAAGGGTAGTGTTTTTCTTGAAGATCTCACGGGCATGCGGCCGGATCAATTGATCGTGGATGAACGAATTTTATTCGGAGCATTAAGCTATGCTGCCCTCTCTCTGTGTGTGTTTGTGTTTGTGTGTGTGTGTGTGTGTGTGTGTGTGTGTCATACGTCACTCTCCCTCACAGTCCGTAAAGGTAAGTTAACTAAATACATAAAGAAGGAAGTTATAACTGTCTTATCAAGATGATGACTTGCGGATTGAATATATGTGTCTGAACAGAAAACCGATACTGTATCAAAGTGTTCATGTTATCAGAATATAAATTCAAATTAGTGTGGTGCATCTAGCTAAGTTTTATTTCTTTGTAACTGTTTGCCCCCTTTCACCTGGTGATTATCTAATAGTCTTAGATGAAAAGAATGCAGTCAATCTCCGGCAATAAAGTCCGATAGTAAATGAAGAATTAGAGGGAAAATATTAAGAGGTGGGGGGGGGGGGACGTTAGAGAGGCCAGAGCGTTGCCGCTCACCCAAACGCTCGGTGAGGATATGAAGATCTCTTGTTTACACTGATGGTCATCTCCAGCTGTCATGCGGCGGATGAGGAGGTCGAAGCTGGTGACGTGCGCTCTCGGTGTAATCAGATTCCGAGCCGGAGCAATAAACGGAGGAGGTGAACGCTCGGGCCGTGCGCTCCAGGAATAAAGCCCTGTTTACAGCTCCATCACCACGACGCGGCGTCAGAGGCGAGGCGGCTCACTAGGCGGTGCGTTTCCTTCCCCAGCCGGAACGGAGAACGCTTCCGCAAGCGCCCTCAGCGCTGCCCCCGGTTTCACTTCGGCGCATTCCGGCAGTGGTTGTAATTACACTTAGATTCCTTATGTCCATTTACCGGTCACACAGGCTTCGTGATTGCCCCGGAGAGAATTACTCCTCCACGGAAGTGGCATAAACCTTTATTTTCGTTGCAACTACTAGCAGCATTAAGAATAAGGCACTCTAATTACCAGCCAGAGAGCAGTCCAAAGTGCTTGTTTGTCACTCACAGAACGGCGCTTTCCTTGTATTAGCCACGTGACAGGTTTGCCCTGGAACATAAAGCTAAGCGTGGTCCCACATAACACAGAATAAGTCAAAAGGAGCTTTACAACTTCGGGATGATAAAGACATTTATTTGGATATATTACAGAATCGGAAGATGAAGTCTTTTACTATCAAATATTGATCTAGGACTCAGAAAGAACGTTTTAACACTCTATGAGCGGAGCAGAGCACTTTATGGCATCGAAGCATGGACTTGAGAAACCAGAAAGAAGGAAAATTGAAGCATTTAAAATGTGGTGCTATAGAAGGATTCTGAAAATTAAGTGGACAGATAAAATACTTAAAGAACGAGTTTTGGAAATTATGGGTGAGGAAAGAAGTTTGTGGAAGAGTCCTGCAGAAAGAAGAGACAGGATGGTAGGTCATATTTTGAGACATACAGGATTGGTTACTTGCTGGTACAGGGAACAGTCGAAGGTAAGAATTGCAGGCGAATAAAGAGATTCTAATACATGAAGCAGATAATTGAGGACTTGGGTTGTAAGGGGTATGTTGAGATGAAGAGGTTAGCACAGGATAGGAAGGGATGGAGGATTGCATCAAACCAGTCGAGAGACTGATGACAGCAAAAAAATTATGCAGCTGCGCGTCCCCGTATTATTATCCAAAGCTTGTTTTGCTTGTGTAATATTTGCAAAATTGCAAATTGGTGCTTTCTCATCACTCGGTCGTCTTTTGTGGCCAGCTGTTTTGTTTCTACGGAGATGCGCAGCTGGCTACCCTAAATAACAAATGTAAATAATTCGTCGCTGATGATGCCTCGATGAGAGGTGAAACGATGCAGTTGAGTGTGTCTGCTGGCCGACTCGATCACCATCCCTTGTCCTCCGAGCAGCTGAGCTGCTTCAACAAGTCGTTCTGACGAGCTGTAATCAGAATCGCACCTGTTCTACTCCTTCCTGCCTCGAAAACTCATGTGATAGCAACGATTTTGCAAAACTAGTGTAAAAGAAACGTAAACCAGAAAAACGCAGCGAAAATTTAGCACATAAAATCTTTTCCCTGGGCCATTAAAAAATGCGTATTTTGGAGTAGTATTGAAATCAAACACTTAGGAAATGTATAGGTGTATACAAAAAATACAAAGAAGAGTATTTAAAAATTGAAATTACGATACTTCTTCGTATACAATGTATGTTGTCAGTATGTAATCACGTTTTTTTTCGATAAGTGATATAAAAATACTTGCTACAAAGCCCATGAAAAACGACGGGTTGAAAGGAGAGTTGTGGCAATTAATTTATTCCATCTTACTATAACATTAACATAGAATATAGCGGAAACATCTACACAGAACATAAATACTTTGTAAGACCGTCTAAAATAGTGGATTGACCCCAGTGTTTCGGTTGTTTATTTCAACGCAGTTGCTTATCTAAATACGATCGATATTGATTAACGCTCACAGTCTTAAAAATTATTTAATATGGCACATATTTCTTACTTTACTGCAATAGTGATATCTTTGGACAGAGAGTATAACAAATCGTCTAATCGAAAGAAACAAAAAGCTACTAATAATTAACATGTTAATTTAAACGCAATACAAACTATTGTTTAAGTGTTTTGGCAAATCATTTTTTCGCGTTTTTTTTAACTAAATAAATGCCGATTACCTCTATTTTTGCGGTAACTTCTCTGGCCGCAATTAATCCAGTAACAAAGCCCGGGCGCGTTACGTCAACGTTAAGGACTATCTATGAATGTAGCCTTTTACATAGATTGTTTGAAAAGCCTGTATAGAGTTGTCCATCTGCGAAGGCCAGTTTCTTTGGCAACTCCTGCTTATCCCTGTGTGCGCCGGGTTGCCTGTCGCCAATTCAGGCGCTGCAATGCGGGAAACTGTTTCTCGGCCGGCGTGGAACCGCTGTCAACAACTTTTTTTTTTTTTTTTTTTTTTTTTTTTTGTGGCTTTACGCTTTGTCGACGTCGAGTTCATTAGAGGCAGGATGGTACTGTGGGCAAGGAACGGAACGGATTTCGACAGTGGCCTTTTGAAGGAAGCATTCTGGCATCCGCTTGGAGTGATTTGGGGAAAACATGGAAAACCCAAATCTGGATGCCCGGACGGGAATTCGAACCGGCGCCCTCCGGAATGCGAGGCCAGAACCTTAACCGTTCACCCACCACGCTCGGTCCGCTTTCAAGACAAACAATGCATCTTAACGTAAACTGAATATGCTATGCCACAAGTCGGTAGTAAATTCATGTCCACTGATACATTTTTTTATCGATGCATGTATTAGTCGAGAAAACGGGATTTAGCCTTCAGAATTAATGCTTAGGATAAGAGATAGTACGCTGTATTTGAACGTAAATTTTCTGTAAATAATGGTAACGTGTTAAATTATAGATACCTATAGTATTTTAAATAGAATTTTCGTCTTGTGCTCCACAGTTTATGCTGATGCAATATTGTGGTGGTGGGACCGAGGCTTCAGACGTGGTATTTACCAGGAAACATTTATGTCTGATTTGCTGCTCCCCCTTTCCTCCTCCTCTACACTTTGCAGATCACTAACGTTCACCAGATTGGCAGTTGAATGAGGAGGAACGCCATCTTGAAAATTGCGGCGTAGTGTCTCTTTCCTACCCCACGCCACCCTTCCCATTACCACTAACGCGGGAAATTAGTTTAACAGCTCTTTCGAGTAATGAGAAAGAAATTTATAGCCTGGGGATTGGCTTCGAACAGTAACGTCAGAGCGAGTCAATAAAACCGCTTGACGGCTTGAGGCCGCTGCAGTTTGATGGCTGTTGTTTTGTCCACGTCTGAACGTAGTTCAGATTAGGGTAGGAACGGATATCACCATAGTGGATGCTGATACTGATGCAGATGTTCAGTGTTTGACATCCGCTGAAGCGGATGTTTTGCGGAAGCGGATGTTTTAATAATGTAATCTTTGTTTATAGTGTCTTTAACTGCCTGAGAACTTAATACAGATCCCAGATTATTAAACAGCTGAGCAACTCTGAAGAAATGAATTACCAGAATATTCGTTTCGGTAACATATTTGGTCTGATGTTCAGTTTAAATAACCTAATAACTCACGTACAGCGAACATGAATAATGAACATTAAGGAAAGTGGTCGGTAAAATATGCAAAAAGCAGATAAACCGTAATGTATAAATTTTGGTCAAGTAGCTAAATTAGCCAAAGTTTCAATTAAATTGAAATTCAGCCTAGGCCGGAATGACAATTGGCATTCGTGATTACAGCAGACACCAAGAGTAATTTAAGCTTTTTTTAATTTGTTTATGTTGCTTTCATTAGCGACCTGTCACTGAAAAGCAGTTATACGTTTTTTCAGCACTAAAGTTTACCGATATATTTTTAACTACGAAATGCTACGAAAACTAAACTTAACGAATGTATTGTGGCAATTAAATATTGGAGCAATTCCTTAGCTCTTAAACTGTGGATATAACCTCGAATTCTTCTAATGGTATCTCTGGTCGCTGTTAATTAGCAAGCGACGTCTAGCGCGTGACGTCACCGTACTCCAGCCAATAGCTATCGAGGTGAGTGAGTGAGTGAACCTACGAAATTATATAGTAGATATTGATGAAAATTCATACATACAATAAATACATTGACACGTATAGGTGTAATTTGACGTAATTTGCGTTTTGGCTTTTGTGTCATCAGAAACTACGTTACAAGTCTGGATGAAATACAACCTATATTTTAACATATCACATAAGCCATCAACATCTGTAGTTTCGTTAAAATCCGTTCATTAGCTTTTGGACAATGCGTGTACAGACAGACAGATCAAAATTCCAAATTTACAGTCTCTCTATTGGCAGTTACCAAGCGTGGCGGGTGAACGGTTAAGGGTCTGACCTCGCATTCTGGAAGACGTGGGTTCGGATCCCCGTGCGGGCATACAGATTTGGGTTTCCACGGTTCTCTCCAGGCCAATAAGTGGATTGTTCCATCAAAAGGCCATGGCCGAAATCCTTCCAGTTTTTTTATCCCCCGTCCTTTCCCCCATCTAATGACCTCGACGTCGGTGAGGTGTAAAGCAATTTAAAAAAATCAACAGCTGTGTTCATTACGATTAGTATTTTCGAAATAAATTTCGTATAAAGGAACATCTTTACTATGATTTTATTGTGTAGTATAGATGGAGCCACGTTATTTATGATGAAGCAGCCTGACGCATCCTGTCTCATCCTGGCGCCCCACAGTGACTGTCGCAGTCTGGGCGCCTAAATTTCCGTCTGTGGCGGCGCGATGATTAATGTTCCCTCCGTCGGACACCTGTTGATATTCACTCCAGCCGTCCGCCACGAGTGGATTCATTTCGCTGTGATCTGCATCTCTCAGGTCGCACCTGGTCCCGCTTACTCACTGCTACGACCGTGTTCTACAGTTGCTCCGTATTCTCGGCATCCATCACGCCATCTCCAGACAGTCCGTTATCTGTAGATCACCACCTCCTGACACATGTATCAGGCGATTTTCGTTTTGGCCATACACTGTATATTCTCCATAAACAATATACGATAATAACTGAAAAAGTTGAAAAATTCAGAGTGGATCAAACCACCGACTGGATCAAACCGGAAGAGGTTCTGACAGATGGGTATGAACAATCATCACCCATCTCGAAGTCACTGACAATATTTGGAGTCGTAGTTGGCCGCTGTATAAATACTATTGCTTCATGAGAAGATCAACGAGGTACGTACCATGTATCCTTGTGGCCAGACCCAAAGCATGGCACATTTGTTTTCATGTTCACATCTCTAAATCAACTTGTCCCAACCAGACATTAAATAGTTAATGATTAAACCAATGCATTGCCGGAAAAAGTACTTCGCATTTGGTGCTGTCCTTAACACGAGAAAAAGACACTGCAACTGGTTTTCTTCCACAATTCGGTAGAGGCAACAAATTTTGAAATGTTCAACACGAATGTCTCCGTAAACGGGTAAATTATGAATTTTGAACAACATGGAGGTACCCAACTTGGTGGGTGAGTGGTTAACGCTCTGGCCTCGCATTCGGGAGGACGCGGATTCGAATCCCGGTCCGGGCATCCAGATTTGGGTTTTCCATGGTTTCCACAAATCACTACAATCTAATGCCGGGATGGTTTCTACAAAAGGCCATAGCCGAATTCCTTCCCGTTCTTTGCCCCCAGTCCTATCCCGCCTTTTAATGACCTCACCTCGACGTTGCTTTATACCATAAGCAAAAAAAAAGTATCTTTATAGAAAAAAAAGATAAAATATCACACATTAATGTTTCATTAGAGATGTATTTATTCCTCATGTAAATCATATAGACGTACGGAAGTCATATGCAGCCCTTGACTGTAGAATTCTCAACATGTTGACAACGATGTAGAACACGCCAAATATCCACTCCATGAGAGAATCTTTTGTTCTTACAGCTCAGTACTGAGGTAAAGTGTTTAAAGAGATGGGACATTATTTTGCCCAATCTCTTTCTTTGACGGCACATGTGCTGGAATAATATTAAAAACGATTTCACGTCGGAATTCTTTCGTTGAACCGGAAGAAATGGGACTTGCACATATCTCCGTCGTAGGTAAAGCTAATTTTAGATTACGATACATAGGTCGTATGTTGAGGAGTTGTAATTCTTATATGATGTTAAAAGCAGAATAACCGTAGCGAAAAGAGCCTTCACGAAAAAGATAAATCTTTTAGTTTCAAATATTGATCTGGAACTCAGAAAGAACTTTTTTAAACTCTATGTGTGGAGCACTGCACTTTATGCCAGCGAAACGCGGAATTTAAGAATATCAGAGAAAAATGAAGCATTTGAATTGTGGTGCTACAGAAGGATGCTAAAAATTATGTGGACGGATAAAGTACGAAACGAACGTGTTTTGGAAATGATGTATGTGGAAAGAAGTTTGTGGAAGAAGCTTACAGAAAGAAGAGACAGGATGGTAGGTCATATTTTGACACATGAAGGATTGGTTAATTTGTTAGTTAATGGAACAGTTGAAGGTAAGAACTGCAGAGGAATACAGAGATTGGAACATATGAAGCAGATAATTGAGGACGTGGGTTGATAGGAGTTTGTTGAGATGAAAAGGATAGCACAAAATAGGAAGGGATGGAGGATTGCATCAAACCAGTCGAGAAACTCGTGACAGCAAGAGAGAGAGAGAGAGAGAGAAAAGCTCGTCTAATAATAATCGGATACCTCAGCTGGAACCACTGTCTGATAAGCAGTAACCACAAGTAATCTAAATTGTATACTTTTCACAGTTGTCATATTATGCAGATTTGATTACTTTTATTATTTTTCCGCTGCATCACTTTTTTTGTTTGTTTCCGACTTATTATTCCCAACATGGAATATTTTCCGAGGATTTTTCTGCCTGCTGAATATGCTGCAAAATTGTGGTTGTGATTCTTCAGGCTTCATTGTTTGTTGGCCGAAGTTTCTGATAGGAAACAGTTTGGGTAGATGGCTGGGAAAGGTTTCAAAACCCTTTCACTTATTGGAGAGAGTGATGAAGGGATGTAACAGGAAACTGAGTTACAATACTTTGGTCAGACTATTCCTTGAATATGGTCATGTAATACTGATTCCACATACTTGTTGTCACATACAGGAGTTGGAGCTAGATTTGTCTATGGAAATTTCCGTAGAACAGAATCGGTAACTGACATGATGAATGAGCTTGAGTGCGAATCATTGTAACATTGTAAGACAGGTGGTGGGAGAGGAATACAGCGACGGGAGTTTACAAGACTTGTGTCGGTGATAAGGCGTGGTAAGTTATTGGTGATAGAATTAAGAGTGGTGCTGGAAGACAAAAAATAATCATGCACACAAGCTGACACACGATTACTTTTTTTTTTTTTTTTTTTTTTTTTTTTTTTTTTTTTTTTTTTTTTTTTTTTTTGCAGATGATACATGGGTTAGAATAAATTAAGAAAGAAAGTGCTGAAAATTTTCCAAAAACACTGAAAGAATTTAAAATCAAATTTTTATGGACCAAAATCAGTGGTTGATGATGTAGTTAAGGAATTCGATTTAAAAAAAAAAGTGTGTAGGGAAATTTCCAACGCTACAAGTTTTCCGTTGCAATTAAATTAATTAGCAGCGAGACTGCTTGTAACCTCTGTGATGACTGAGGACCTAACTGAGACTTTTCGCTGCGGCGAATATTTTCCTGTAACGCCATCCCATCTCGCGGGGCTGATATTTCAGCATGGCGACAGCAATAACGTTGAGGACCTGGTGCAAAAAATAACGCCGAAAATTAAGCGGCAGTCTATAACTCAAGCAACTCTTACAGGAGATGAAAACTTGAGCGGAATGTTTTCCGAAAGTTCAAAGTGGCTGCGGGAGGGCGGGGGGGGGGGGGGGGGGGGGGGGGGGAAAGGCAAATCGCTGGCAATATATCTCGAGAGGAGGAAAAAGAACACAGCGAAATCACGAGGGAAAAGTAGCATAACTGAAACGTCAGTAAATGGGGGGAGAAGTCTCTGTGGAAGAGACGAATATCTGTGGCTGTCCATGTAAGACATGAACCGAGCGACATAGTTTACCAATTGAAGAGAATTAGCGTTACATAATCCAACAGATAGGACATCGAGAAATTATTGAATAGCATTGAATATTGAGCACCAACTATTGCGACATGAATTCGTATTAATAATAAACCCAAAGGTGTGAGACAGGGAGATGATCTGTCTCCACTACTTTCGAACTGTGCATTAGAAAAAGTAGTGAGGGAATGGAGGAAAGCCATCAACACAAAGGGTGTTCAGCTGGGAAGAAATCCAAATAAAATCACCATAGATTGTCTAGCTTTTTCAGATAACATGGCGGTAATTACTTATTCACTGGATAGTGCAAAAGAACAAATCGAAGAACTAGAGAAACAGGCAGCCAAAGTAGGATTACATATATCTTTCGAAAAAACACAGTTCATGACAAATATCAATGATGCTCCTCAAAATCTTAAACTTCGCAATGGCACAATAGCTAAAACAAATTGTTTTAAATATTTAGGAGAATGGATAACGAACGACATAAAAGAAAAGACTGCTATAGAAACTAGAATACATAAAATGGAAAGAGCATTTCGTATGACAAAGAACGTATGTAACAAAAAATTATTATCATGGAACACAAAACTAAGGCACTATCAAGCAGTGGTTAGACCAGAAACGTTGTATTCGGCAGAAACCCTTAAGCTAACAAGATATGGGGATCTTGAAAAACTGGAAAAAGTAGAAAGAAGAATCTTGAGAAAAATACTGGTGCCCAAACCTAATAGTAATGCTGAATACAAATTAAGACCGAACCGAGAACTATATTCGAAAATAAAAAAAATTAACAGTTATAATGAGGAAAAAGAAGACTGAAATTTTACAAGCACACATACAGAATGGATAATAATAGACTAACAAAACAGATCTTCACCTTACTGAACAAATACAAATCCAAACCCACTGAAACTGAAAAGGACATGAAAAATGCTGGAGTGAAAGCAGATATAATAGACAACAGAACACTTTTTATAGAAGTAATTCACAAGGCAGGATTTCAGGAGAGACAGAAACACATAAAGGGAAGGAAATGGACACAGGAACAAAAGGAACAACACTCTCAAAGAATGAAGGAAGTTTGGAAGCAAAGAAAATTAAATACAAAGAAACATAGCCAAAGTTGATTCATCGTACCCTCCAAATGGGTTATTCGGAAGAAGAAGAAGAAGAAACCCAAAGATAGTGAAATGTCCAAAATATCAAGACAAACAAATAGTTTATAGGCCTAGCAAATATGCTACGCTCAAAGTCCGAAAACGCTCACTGAGAAAAAGAAACGCCCATAATGCATTCTGGTTTCTTAAAAATGGCCGCAACACGTTATTCGCGTTATGACACCTACAAAAAATAGCCAGAATGCGTTGTGGCTAGCTGAAAAAGGCCACAGTACGAAATTCGCTACTGGTCCAGGTCCCACACATAACGATTCAAATTTTATTTATTTTTTAGAGCCTTGTAACCCGACGGGTAAGAAGAATCATATATATTAACATATATATTAAATGCACCCTGGACCGATTCGTCGTAAACAGAAAGATTCAGATACTAATAAATCACAACGTGTTGTGGTCGTTTTTTTTTTTTTTTTGCTTAATTTCAGTCTTTGAGCCCAACATATGTAACAATCAAAAAGTTATAATAAAAATAGACAAACTGGAGAGACATGCATCTGATAAAATGGTTGTGATGACGTAGTCTATCCACACTAATATTCAACTTGTATGCATAAAAAGTAATGAAGGGAGTAAGAGAAAAAATTTAATGTGGCATAAGTGTTCTGATTTACCTGTCACTGGTTTCAAGCTACCTAAGAAAAATTAAAATAAATTAAGCTATTTTGGGATCATTTTACAGCATATCCGTAAATTTACGTAATATCACGGAGCTTATTTCGCAATATTTTGGCCTTTCGTTTAATTTAAAGTAACCGAACTTTTAATGAAAATTAACTAGAAGATTTTAACGACGCGGGATATTGCCAGACTAAAAGTTCGTAAGATTTTCTTAGAGCTTTTTTTAAAGTCCCCTTTTCTCTTGATACTTGCGAACATTAACTCAATTTAGCTATTTATTTCTACTAACAGTTTTCTCAATTCCGTTATTGTGCAAGCTAAACTTTCGACTCGTAATCGTTATAAAAGCTTCAAGACCAGAAACTAAAATAAAATAAAAATTTAACTATTAACGTGTCAAACTGAAGAGAAATCATGAATCTAGAAATAAATAAAAGACAAGCACAGACCCACCACGAATAAAACATGGGGAACGTTTGGAGGACAGTTTTAAACACCTCCATATTTGAATCTCTGGTTCCTATATACTCGTTTGGAAAGGTTTATGTTGATAATTTTGAGTGTAAATATATGTAAACATCTTTAATTTTCATTTCCGTGTGTTTCGTGGTGATTGTGTATCATTTTGTATTAACTCTGATTGTTTTATTGTGGTTTTGATTGTTGACTGCATTGTTGCCGTTTGAGAAGCATCGATCGGCTTTCTCTGCGTTATTTTGGACTTTTCTGTAGTGTCTATCTATATGAAAGAGCATCATAGACGAGTAGTAAGTTGCAAGTCGCTGTCAGAATGCTTGTTTGTGCGTTTAATCGCTGGAATATTTCTATGTTAGTGTATTTGGAGACTTCTGGTGCCTAATGCTATCTTAGAGATCACAGGAAAATAAATATTAATTTAAAAGCGATTCGTCAGTTTTGTCATTTGGGAGAACTATTGGATTCAGTCAAGAACAGTACCACTTTAATTAATTTAATTATTTAATTAATTTGGAATGGAGCGCACGCTCCGGTGGCAATTTTCCTACACACCCATCTTCCTTCTTTCATGCATCCACCTACATTTGCCCTCTACAAATTTTAACTTTAAATTCTTTCAACATTTTTGGTAAATTATTCACCAATTCTCTTAGTAAGTTATTCCAGCCCCTGACACCATTACCTAAAAAAGAGAATCTTCCTACACCCTTGTGCCAGCTTGTGGGAAAATGTAAAATTCCCCGGGGACCAACGCTAGCAATCAGTAAATTAGAGAAGGAACTGAGTAAGGGAAATCATCGTTAATTGATGACAGGTCTGAATAGCAAGAATAAGTCATTAATCAAAAGCTTATCAAATTGCCGTCATTTACACTAGATATTCTGCCTTCAGATCGCGTCTTTTCCACTACAGCGAAAAGCTTTTGCTATAATGTTCACACACACCACGTCATGTGTGTCATCGGATAAGCTGTCCCATCTCTGGGACTAGCATACTGTAAGAGAAATAGATTTTTTGTTTCTTTGTTTTTAGTTTTTTTGAGTTTTTAGTTTTTTGCTTCTTTTTTGTTTGTTTTGTTTTTATGTTGTTTTTTGTTTTTCCTTGTTTTTTCTTGTTTTTGTTTTCTTGCTTTTTTAATTTTTTTAATTTTTTTTAGCGGATTGGATGTTAGCCCGTCTCCTCAACAGCAAGCTGCTCCTTCAGTCAGAGATTTGTAGCTCAAAACAGAATGATAATTGAAGGAACAGGATATTGTAATTCACACGTCGGGAAAATTGATAAAAGAAATAATGGTTAAACACCAACAGACAATATATCTGCAAGTGGAAAAATAGAAAAGATCGTCAGAACGATGAAAGAAGTGTTTTGCAACAAATCCAGAAGATTAATAAAAGAGGGGCAATAAAATAACAGGTTATAGTCTACAAAGAAAAAGAGATTACTATGCTTGAAGTCGATTCTACGGAAAAGAAAACTCGAATAGAATGACATCTACTTGGAGAGAGCTTTGAATTGTTTGAAGTGCTTTAATTGATAGCGAAATGCTCGACTTGCAGACGCCCCTGGGAGCCGTATCGATCTCCCTGGTGATCGTCTTAAGTGGCTCGATCCGCAACGCCCGTGACTGATCCCGGCATTTGCGAGTTTCTCGAGACTAATAATGGAACAGCGCTGGTAAAGCCCCTGGCATTACGGCCTGCTTCCAGTCAGTTTACACTCCGAACACAGCCGAGACTATGCATACAAACAGGAGCCGCTCTCCACAGCTGCAAGATACTCCATGACACAAACTGTCACTATAAAACACTGCAAGTGAGAGTCCACCGTGACGCAAATAGGGCTTCACACTGTAGTGAACTTAATACACATCTCGTATGCGATAGGTGACAAGGTAGTCCCTCGGAGGAGAAATCAATACCAGACACGTTTTCAAATTATATCGTAGGGGAGCGTCCATAAACCAGGTAGCTCCATTTTGGCTTCCTGTGAACTCTCTCCCCCCCCCCCTCAAAGTAGCACGTAGCTTTCTTCCCTTTTGATTCCAGAAGGAATTTTGCACTGTTTTCTCTTTTCAGACTATTGTAAATGACATAAGGAGATAATTAAATGGACATTGTTTTATGGCAAGAAACTATGTAAATATTTTTTTTTTTTGCTGTCGTCAGTCTATAGACTGTGCTAAACTCTTCATTTCTACATACCCCTTACAACCCACGTCCTCAATTATCTGCTTCATATATTCTAATCTCTGTCTTCCTCTACAGTTCTTACCTTCGACTATTCCCTCCACTAACAAATTAACTAATCCAGCATGTCTCAA
The DNA here is from genome assembly GCA_031002005.1 of Vandiemenella viatica. NCBI lineage: Eukaryota > Metazoa > Arthropoda > Insecta > Orthoptera > Morabidae > Vandiemenella > Vandiemenella viatica. The sequence continues at coordinate 15,051,621 of CM061920.1, read as the reverse complement.
AATATGACCTACCAGCCTGTCTCTTCTTCCTGTAAGCTTCTTCCATAAACTTCTTTTCTCACCCATCATTTCCAAAACTCGTTCATTTCTTACTTTGTCTGCCCACCTAATTTTCATCATTCTTCTGTAGCACCACATTTCAAATGCTTCAAGTTTCTTTCTTTCCGGTATTCCTAAAGTCCATGTTTCGCTACCGTAAAGTGCTGTGCTCCACACATAGAGTTTTAAAAAGTTCTTTCTAATTCCTAGATCAATATTTGAAACTAAAAGATTTCTCTTTTTCATGAAGGCTCTTTTTGCTAGTGCTATTCTGCTTTTAACATAATTCCTGCTTCGGCCATCGGTTGTAATTTTGCTTCCCAAGTAATAGAACTCACTCACTTCTCCTATTGCATCCGATCCTATTTTTATATTTAATCTGCTAGTATTGGTATCATTGCTGCTACATTTCATCACTTTAATATGTTCCAAAACAGTATTACACACGAAAAAATGATTAAAACTTTGTAATTCTAAGTATTGATGTGTGAGCTACGACGATTGGAGGACAATTTCCGACACATTGGATTGAATTTATGTAGATAATTTGTATTTAGACATGTTTAATTCTAATTTCTGTGATTTTCGTAATGATTGTGAATCATTTTGTATTCATTCTGATTGTTTTTAACGTGATTTTTAATTGTTTAGCTTTTGTTAGAATTCGAGAAACATCGGGCGGAAGTCTTTGAATTATTCTGGAAATTTCTGCAACGCCTATATAAGCGATTGGCAGAGACGAGTTAGTTTTGGATAGTTTAGTTTTGAAGGTGTTTCAAGTTAGAATCGCTAGAGTATTTGTATGTAGTAGAGCATTTGTATTAAGTCCGATGTCTTTGAAAAAAGAATTAACATACTTGAAAGTGATTCTTCTTGGAGTAATATCTACTATATAATTTCGTAAGGTCATCCACTCACCTTGATAGCTATTGGCTGGGAAATGGTGACGTCACGGGCCAGCCGTCGCTTGAGAAATGGCGACCAGAGATAATTTACAAGAAATTCGAGGTTATGTCCACAATTTAATACCTAAGAACCAAATTAAGTTTGATTTTAATAGCATTTCATAGTCAAAAAAACATACCGATAAACTTTACTGTTAAAAAAAAACGTGGAACTACTTTCCAGTAAGATGTCGACTTTATGACCAAAGTTGATACACGTGCTAGCTATTAAATGAGCGCTAAGCTTACTTTTTATATAGATTTAAAGGTTATTGACTATATAAACGCGATGTGAAACACATTAATTCACTTGATTTTTGTCTTTAGCTGCAGCATTTAGTATTTAAAATATTTTCTTCCTCTTCTTATTTCAGGAAAAGACAGCACTTTCAACAACGATATTCTTGACGTTAATGAACAGCAAGCAGAGAGTTTAGAATATGCAGTGTTTAATACCTAAGCAACTGCTATAAAATTAATTAACATAATACATTCATTAATATTGCTTTTCGTAGCATTTTATAAGTAACAAATATCGGTAGATTTAAAAAACGTAGGATTACTTTTCAGTAACATGTCGACTTGAAGAAACTTAAATTACTCATGATCTCTGCAATAACAGAGAACGTGTTAGCTATTAAATTAGCATGCGTTAAGCTTAGATTTTAATATACATTTATATTATTATACTTCTGAGTTCTTCACGCAAAATACATTTTATTCATTCGAACGGTAAAACATAGGTCATGTTCGTATTTGTTCAGATCAGGTTAACCTGTCATAATCTTTGACTCTAGAAACTGAAACTATTCTAGATCCATGACGATACGCAAAAAACGGTCACGGGCTTACACTAGTTCTCATTTTAAAACCAGATACCCATCAAGTATTTGCGGTGAAGTGAACAGTAATGCAAGAGGGAATGTTGTGAAACCAGCTAATGCAACACTCAAAATTATTCACTGTTTGAATGGCAGCAACAAGGAAAGAAAAAAATAAACCTAAAATGCCGACGACGGCGTGCGTCGAGCAGACGGAGTGGTCTTTATGTGGCTGGAGCTGGAGCTGGACCAGACAGCCTTTGTCCAGCGGGGACTGGAAACAGCGCCGGACGGGACGCGGGGAAAAAAGAAGAGACAGGAATTCGTGCGCCCACTCCTACGCGCTGGGACGACGCCTAAAAAAAAGTCCCTTTGAAAGTCGCGGGCGAGATGTTTTGTATCAGTAATCCGTAGATGTGTTGCAGGTAAACTTGTGTTTTTTCTTCCGTTGCGACAGAGCCATTAAAAAGCATTACTCGACATTGTTTTCTGCGAGCAGATCCGACTTTCACCGAAACGAAGTAGAATTAGAGATGTAAAAGTAATGTTTTCCACCATAGACTTCGTATTGCCACAGTGTTAATTATGTAAACATCTGTATGCTTCTGAGTGTGTGATATCGCAGGTGCGATGAACAATATCGCTGGAGTTGAGGGCAGGAGTCTGGATTGTTGTATGGGGAGTCGGTCGCGAGAGTACGCACAGGTCGGACGTGTCAAGATGACACAGGCAGTGCACGAGTTTAAAGTGAATTGTAATCCGCGAGCATCGTCGCGTAATGACTGAGACGTTTAACAGAAACAGTGTGGAGGGAGAGGATATTATACTGTGGACGAAGCTAGCACTGAATCGCGAGTGAATATAACATTCGATTGGCGGTGTTGTTAGATCGCCCGGAGTGTGAAACAGAAATGTTCTTCAGTCGCTGTTGATGTGAATTGTACTGGCACTACGATTAGCTTTCATCAATCCTTTTCACCAAACTAGCAACTTCAGTGAAGAAGTTTTAAAAGTGGTGGCTAGTGCTGGCGAATGTATGTTGAGTTTAATCAAACTATTGTGGGGACTGCACCACTTTAGGAACCTTCGCGAAATTGTTACGAACCTGTTGAAATTTACATCACTCGCTTCGTCAACATGTCTTCTTCGTTTTTTGCGGAAAAGTTACCAGGAATTTAATTAAATAATGCCGAAATATGACAGCGACGCACAGCCGTTAGATGCTGCAAAGTTGAAAAATCAGTGACAGTCTCTTAAAATGTCGATTTAATCGTTTGTTGTAATGTTTTCTGGCCGTTTCAGCTCTTCTACGTTGTAAAAAGTCGCACAAAAATTGACAAATAGACAATATTTATCCGATTTGTAATACGGTGATGCCCGACGTCTTACATAGCAACGAGCAACCAGAGATAATCGATTGCTTCCATCGTAAACAAATACGCCATTTCCGTGATGGATGCCGCATAGCGAAAATTTCGTAAGATTTTTGCACTTGGTCCAGGCCCTATTTCAACCTATCCACGATTTCTATGACAAAACGAAACTGTTTAGGTTGATATGATCCCTGTACCGATAATTTTTATGTTATTTTTGCAGTGCTGATAGCATTTCGCAGTTGCTCGGCCTTTCATATTTCGGCATTTTTAATTAAATTTCTAGCAAACTATGAACGCAAAACGTGAATAGGACATGTTGACGAAGCGACTCATGTAAATTTCAACAGGTTAGTACCAGTTTCGCGAAGGTTCCGAAAGTGGTGCAGTCCCCACTTTTGTGATCCATGATTAACTATATGTGTGTGTGTCGACTTTCGTCTGTAGCATATAGTAGTACCTGAATATGACTTATTCAACCTTTCGTTTGGCACTGACGATTGGACTGGCGACCGGGTCAATAGAATCAGCAAATGTGTAAAAGCTGGGGCAGCTATACTAGTAGTAGCACGTGGCAGCGTATGAAACATTAATATTTAAATACAAGCCCCACGACATAAGTGCATTAAAACTTTCTGGAAGTTAATTAAAAGTTTGTAATTGTAAATGTTGATATGAGCCACGATGTTTGTAGGACTATTCTCAACGGTTTGGACTGGTTTATGTTGGTAATTTTGTTTGTAAAAACCTGTAAATAGCTTTGATTTCCATTTGTAGGTGTTTTATTATGACCAGCGATCGAAATTCGACCGTAACTCATTACGTTGTTTAGTTTCTTTCATGAAAGAGTAATAATCTAGTAATTCTCTGCATTACCTATAAAATTAAAACGATACATTCCACGCGTGACTGTATGCTAAATTTTAGCTTCTAATCTAACCATAGCAAATGATGAAATGTATTTATCGATGTTTCATTTGAATTCAAAATATTCATTTTGACTTAAGGCCGGAAAACTGCTTTAACTTTATGAAACATGCGCATTTAAATGTATCTATCAAAATAATTTCGTCATTTTGTGTGTTCGCTATTTAAAATTGGTCTATTATCATTTTGAATGTCACGCAAATAAGTATTCCTCATTTTTTGTCTCTCTCTCTCTCTCTAATGAAATTACTGAAATTAAAAAATCAAAAGACAACCAAAGTTTAACATTTTAAATAATCAAATGACCATATAGTATCAGGCAGAATCGCTACATTCCTTTTCAAAATATTCCTTTCATAACTTCAAACATTAATCTCTACTTTATCCGAGTCTTTCGTTTTACCAAAGACCACAGTGTGTCTCAATGCGGGGAATTCACGTAAGAACGTTGGCCCCGATCCTATTTCACGCGCACACACACGTTCACAAATTAATTTTTTATTTTAATAATCTATTTGTAACATGTATTAACTATGCTTATTATATTTTTGGGTGGGGTGGGACATTCTCCACCAGTGAAAAACTGTTACTGGCCTGTTGAAATTTGGATTAACTGTTTCCTTATAGTGTCCTCTTCACGTTTAGCACTCTCCTTTTCTGGAAAAGTCGCCACGAATTAAATTAAAAATGCCGAAATATGGGATGCTCCACAACCGCGATATGTTAGCAGCACTGTAAAAATGACACAAAAATAATCGGTACAGGGATCATATCAACCTAAATAGGTTCGTTTTGTCATAGTGATAATGGTTAGCTTGAAATTCGGTCTGGACCAAGAGTAAAAAGTTTACAGGAAATACGTTCTGCGCAGCCCATGTCGCAAACCAGAGACAAACTGCGCATTTGTTTACAACTGAATCAATCGATTATCTCTGACTGCTTATATCCATTACAAAGTTTGTAAAATATATTATATATAATTTTAGCTTTCTGTATTTCTTTAAGTTCCTCCCGCTATCTACCAGCCCTTGAAATGTTGCTTCTTGCTTCTATATGAATTCAGAGATTAATTTCGACTGTTTTGTTTCACCAAAGAAGACAAAGGCCGCTAGCTGTGCCATCTACCAGCCATCTGAGCGAACTATGTAGGCGAGCGAGCGTTTTATTTTGCTTAATTTAATGTATTTGTAACGCATATTATATATAGATTTTAGCTTCCTTCACTTCTTCTCCATATAATCTTTAACTATGCCAAATCTCACACTTCTCCGTGCGCGCAATATTCTTAAAAATGTAACATAAGTTTTCGCTTAGTGTATTAATATATAGATTATGGGTGATATTGTACATCCAGTAATTGTTGTAGTACGATTTTGATAGTCAGTGGGATTGTTAACGCTCATGAAACGTCTGTCGGCACTCTTTGTTGTGTTCTGGATATTTCTGTAGCGCCTATTTAAGCCCGCGCCAATGGCGAGCAAGTAGCAGTAGTGGTGCAGTAAACAAACCAGTTGTCAGTCGTTGTCAGAAGATTTGTTTTTGAGTCATCAAGCAGTCGTTTGTGAGTTTGATCTCTGAAATATTTGTTTATTTCTGCTTTAGTATCTTTAAAGGAGTGTCATGTCTTATGGTAACGTGCAGCTCGCTGAGAAATAAATATGATATGAATAGTGATTCGTCGTTGTCATTTCATGGAACTATTTAATCCAATAGTTATTTAACCTTTGGGGGAAGGTAAAAACCCCTGGTGAAGCGTACAACTTAAGCTACTCCTTCTTCTTATGAATTAAATTACCTTTTAATTTAATTATTTTACCAACAAAAAATATTATTATTGAATGACATTTCTGAGAAGAGGAATTGGGGTATTACTTTACGTGTTGGCAACACCGTTTCACGTGCGTTTGACATTAACATTTATTAAAAATTTACTTTTCATTTACAACTAAACTATCAACTCTTAATACAATTGGTTCAATATCTATCAATTCTCAGGGGTTTGTTATATGTCTGTTCATTATACTCAGCGGGGCAGTGAGTCTCTCTGGGTTGATCAATTCGACAGCTCTTTGCGGTGATCATCAAAATCTCTGTTGAGTTACCATTTTGCAGAAGGCGCCAAGTCTGCTGCGCGCAGTAATCCCAGGCAATGATCCATCTGCTGGCCGTCGGACAGCGTCATCCACTCCGATGACGACATGTAACATAGAGCACCACCACAGACCCTGCTCGCACATCATGCTCTATACCGTCGGCTGGCCAGGCACTCCCCACTCACTGGCAATCTACCGTACTCTCCCCTCTACCTAACGTCACTTGCTACCTGCCTCAAGGTCGCATACCACAGCAGCGCCGTCGACTCTTTTGTTTGTACTGTCCACCTGTGCGAACTAGGAGCCCAGTATGTCGCAAATATTTCCATGTAGTTTGCCGATGCACTACACTGGTGATCAACGACAGTGAATTGGAGGACCAAGCAATTAAGGGCAATTATGATTAAATAACGACAGAACAAATTATTTAATTAGCGAGAAGTGTATCAAATTGTTATTGAATAACACTAAAAAAAACTCAGTTTTATAATCGCGGAATGTTGCTCATATTTCTTAGCTCACAATAATAGCCATTTATATGGACAGAGAGTATAAAGAAAACATCTACATCGGATATAAATAGATTCTAAACCCGTCAACAATGGATTGAACGCAGTTTTCTGCCATTTCAGTTGCTTAGCGAAATTGTTGTTGAGCGGTCTGTTAGCTAAGTGGTTAAGGCGTCTGACTGGAGATCGTAAAGACTTCGGATCGAATCCCTGTATCGGCGGGGATTTTCGTAGGTATTTAACACGACCTTCACTTCTGGCACAACTTGCTGTGTAATATGTTGCACACATTTCTATTTCACATAGTTCCATTGCACAATCTTCTTCGTGATTAATATGTTGATTTAAACGAAGCACATACCTTTATGGTTGGCTTCAAATTTTATTGGAGGGCGTGCAAAGAAAAGCAGCTACATTTGTTTGCGAAGATTATCGCAGGACTAAGTAACTGATAGGATAAAGGAGCTGGGTTGAGAGTCGTTGGAAGACATGAGGAGGGTGAAGAGACCGCTCGAAATATACTACCATGTTTATATGCATCCAAACGACCTAAGCTGCGCATCACTACATTTCCTCCTAGGACTTATTCAACCCATTATACGCATCTACCAAGACAGTACTATAAGCTGTAGGTGGTCTAGTCACGCCCGTATCCAAAATTGAGTCACAGCCATCACATTATTTGATGTTTGTATAACACTTTTATTGCCAAAATGTAATTACCATTTCGGTTCATGAAAAATAGCGGAAATGTATTTCGATTTTTAGGAGGTGGATGTGTCTCAATTTTTGATAGGGGTGTGACTATACCATGGTAGTACAAGGCATATGTTGGTGATGTGGCTTGGAAGGATATTCCTCAGAGAATTCAGAATAGTGCATGGATGGAAAAAGATGACCATGACTACAAACTGGTACTCGATTTCATGCATAAGGGAATGGGAAAATTTTCTTTTGTGAGTAAGAGTGTCAGGGCCTGGAATAAATTACCAAGTGAAGTGATGAATAATTTACCAAAAACGAAAATTGAAAATTCTAAATCACAAACATAGATGGGATGGGGGGGGGGGTTTAACTTTAAAATTATTTAAGGTACTTAAACAAACATAAAGGGTTAGTTAAATGACTAAGGGAATTGCCGTCGTAGCGTGTGCTTCATCGCAATTAAAAATTAATAATTAAAATTTAAAAAATAATTTAAACGGAAAAATAGTGAACCACTACAAAAACATAAGTAAGTAACCTAAATTCTACGTATATGCAGGGAAATTAGCTGGTTCCCACATTTATACTTTCATCTTGGGATGACAATAATGACACTAACCGAAGTGAACAAGTAGTAAAAATGAACACCTTTTAGAAAATGAACATTTTTAGTGCAATAGTTTTAAGAAAATGAACACTTTCGAGTGCAATGGTTTTTAGTGAAACGTAAGAAAATATAAACAATCTTTTGATGACTTTATTTGGTATATTCATGTATATATCAATTTCCATTTGTTTCACAAAAGTCTAAATTTTTTTGACATACATAATTTGTACATAATGTTCATATATTTATATGCCATTGTAAATGTTATGCTTCCATTTGTCAAATGCTCAATGTAACATTTTGTAAATGGATAGGGACGGTATCAGGTTGTAACAGCCCTCATATCTGAATTTTGAATAGTATTGTACTGTATGAAGTATTTGTAGTGAGCTAAAGTTTGCTTGAATATGATCTGGTATGTTCCTTTCACAATTTCTTGTAAATTAGTGTATATATACTTTATTTTATGAAAGGAAATTATTTAAAGGCCATTTAATATGTTTAAGAACAGAAGAATGAAAGAGAATTGCTTAAATGTGTGTAATTCCAAGTATTAATGCACGTTACGATGTCTACAGGACAATTTTCTACAGTTTAAAATGATTTCTGTAAATAATTTTGTATTTAAGTATCTTTAATTTCCATTTCTGACCGTTTTGTAATGATGTTAAGTGATTATGTATTATTTCTGATTGTTTTAATATGTTTAATTGTCTGAGTAATTGTTAATGTTCGAGAAATATCTGGCGGACGCTTTTGAAGAATTCCAGAAATTTCGATAGAGCCTATATAAAGAAATCGGCAGAAGGGCAGAGTTTAGTTTATAGATAGTTTACAGTTAGTTGATACAGATTCACTTTGGAACTGCGTCAGTAGTATCTCTGGATATTGTATCTTTTCATGTGAATATCGCTGACGTTGTTTTGGAAAATAAACACAAAAATCCTCAACATAACCATCTGGTGGATTATTTAATTAATTACCATATTAATTAAATCACAGAAGACCCTAATAGGTGTCAGAGACTTTATTGATGTTTCTTTTATGTAATTTCAATTTTTCAATTCTTTTCGATGTGAATTCAACTAACGATATTTGTGAGTGCAGGCAAGAGGCGTTTTTTAAAGTGTGATGAATGAATGAAAGCAAGCTTCTGGCAGTTAAAATTAAAAGGGAGGAACGTTAGGTTTTTCATTTTCTTGAAAACATTTAACTGAAAAATTATATCTACTTACAAGATGTGTGTGTGTTTTTTTTGTTTCTTTAGAAAATCTTCAAGTGTATGCTGGTGTTAAATACGCAAGTGTTACTTACAATTACAGTTGCGTTTGATGATTGAAAGTGGTTCAGTTTCGTCGTTACTGGCGTATTGGGCGGTTAGACTTAAAGTTTTGTAGTTGACCGTCAGCTCCAGAGCAGAAACTCCTGCCTGCAGTTAACGAGCCGTGAAGACCATAAAACACAATGGATGGAAATTATGAGCTCGTTTTTCACATTCTAGAACCAAGTTGCAGACTTGTGATAACAAGTTCGGCTCTGAAATAACAACGCCGACTCGGGACTTTGGTCTGTCTCTCTTGAAATTCTGCCTCCAAGTTGGAACAAAATCCCACCGGCTCATTAGCACTGATTTAATCAGTCAGCAGTACTAAACGGCCATTAGGTTTCTTTTCAGATTGTCTGTAGGTCACCGAGCATGGTGGGTGAGAGGTTAACGCTCTGGCCTCGCATTCGGGAGGACGCCGGTTCGAATCACCGTCCGGGAATCCAGATTTGGGTTTTCCATGGTTTCCCCAAACCACTCCAGGCGAATGCCGGGATGCTTCCACCAAAAGGCCATTGCCGAATTCCTTCCCGTTCATTGTCCCCAGTCCCATCCCACCTCTAATGACCTCGACGTCGAAGAGGCGTAAAGCCATAACTAAAAAAAAGGCTGAAGGTTCTTATAGTAAGGCTGTAATAAACTTAGGATCCACTTTTCTGTTAATAACAATCTTCCAAATTAATTACATTTTTGAGTGACGGTTATACGCAGTGATTAATTATGAATTTTGTATACCTTTTCTATGAATGAGAATTGTTTTGATGGATGAGAATCTTGGGCGTGGCCAGGGTGTGGCAGGATGGGGCGAGCGAAAAAACGTATAAAAATAAAAATTCCAACTTTTAATATCGAAAAATAAATTTTGTAAGAATTTAGCAAGAACTGTCGCAGCCTAGTGTTTAAATAAGTTAAATGATTATTTTTTTCTTTTAAGTAAAATATTTTTCAACAAATATTTTTTATAAATTTTATTGTTTTTCCCCGAACCCTGATTCTAAACCTGGCTACGGCCTCGATGAGAATGGTTTAAATGGATTACATTTAGATTAAAAGCAGTAAAGTTCCCGAAATGTTACTTAAAAGGCTGTAATTAAGAAACTTTCTGGAAACTATAATGCGTTGAACGAGATTTAGGATGCTTGAGATTGTTTCGTTTTGTCAGTTTGATGTTCAAATACCTTCAAATATGATTTAATAACATTTAAAACTGTTTATTCATGGTTTTAAATAATTTTGTAGATGTTCTAATTGTTTTTGGACGATTTCTATTGTTCGAACGATTGTCAGCGCTTCACAAAGTGATCCTCTTCACTGTGGTCGAGAACATTCCGTATCGTCTGTTTAGCTTCCAGTCATAGCGAGCGGGCAACCTCGCTTGGAACGATGCTTACAAGACTCTATTTCATTCTATAACTAGAGATATATGAAATTTCCAGAAATTTAAACATTGTTGGTACATACGGTCTCCGCTAACCAGCTAACTCGAGGCGCATATGCATTTTTGTTGGCCTGACACTTCACACGACTGTCCACAAAACATTTGAAATTACATACGAAAATTCCATGTTCCAAAAAAGTATTTTTTTCTGCGTTAAAAATTTAAGGTAATGGAATATTTCGTTTACATAAAGTTCAAGTAGTTACATTTTTTCTAAAAAATTATATCGCAAACATTTTTATTTCGACTCCTCTGATATTAGATTCGTGCAAACGCTGTACAGGCTCGCTCGGTTTGTCGCTTCTAGCGCAACATCCGCTACAATCGGAACAGCCACGAACTGCATGGCAAAATCGCGCTAAATCACGCTAAATCGAAGTATGAACTAACTGGAAAATTAAAGAGTGGACAATACATGTTACCTTCCTATTATTTTCTATGTGCTATTCTATCATTTTATAAGATCGTATGCGTTTTCTTTCGGAAAATTCTGATACTTAAAGAACAAGGCACAACTCTATGTTCATTAAAAAGTAAAAATCGGCAGATTGCACCAGATTTCAAAGTTTTTACACCGATGCTCCTGAACTTTATAAAAAGTGAAAAAACCTTTCACCTGAACATATGAATAACCTTTTGGTTACTAACAATCATTCATTAGATTGATATCATTTATGTCATTAAAGTGAAAGAGGTACTGTGCATTGATAGGTACAAATCCTTAAAAGTCATCACATATATTTGAAACCTCCGTAAAAATCATGATGTACTAAATGTGGATTCAGGATATGCTTTATGTATGTCATTTACTATAAATAACTGATTTATGTTGTGCTTTTCGACTGTGTTCTGATCTCATAGTTTGTAATACTTCCGTTACATATGTTTGTCAAACACATATGTAGCACTTCATATCTACGGAGCTTCAATTGATAGAACATATACAAAATCATGGTAATAATTATTGATATAATAGAGATTCGACAATGCTCCCGCCGTACAATCTTGTCCAGTTTTCTATGATGCACCATCGTTGTTGAGTGGCACTTGCGATGAAACCACTATGCACTATTCCTGCATTGCCGAGCCTCCGTTTGTCCGCCGTGCCTTCGTTTGCCCGCCTAGTCTCCGTTTGTCCGCCAAGCATTTGTTTGTCTGCCAAGCATTTGTTTGTCCACCGAGTCTTCGTTTGTCCACCGAGTCTTCGTTTGTCCGCTAAGCCTCCGTTTGTCGGCCAAGCTTTTGTTTGTCTGCCGAGTATTTGTTTGTCCACCGATCCTTCGTTTGTCCACCGAGTCTTCATTTGCCCACCGAGTCTTCGTTTGTCCACCAAGCCTTCGTTTGTCCGCCAAGCTTTTGTTTGTCTGCCGAGCATTTGTTTGTCTGCCGAGCATTTGTTTGTCCACCGAGCCTTCGTTTGTCCACCGAGTCTTCATTTGCCCACCAAGCTTTCGTTAGTCCGCCAAGCTTTTGTTTGTCTGCCGAGCATTTGTTTGCCCACCGAGTCTTCGTTTACCCACCAAGCCTACATTTGCCCACCATGCTTTCGTTTGTCCACCAAGCCTTCGTTTGTCCACCAAGCCTTTGTTGTCTGCCGAGCTTTTGTTTGTCTGCCGAGCATTTGTTTGTCTTCCGAGTATTTGTTTGTCCACCGAGCCTTCGTTTGTCTACCGAGTCTTTGTTTGTCCACCGAGTCTTCATTTGCCCACCAAGCTTTCGTTTTCCACCGAACCTTCGTTTGTCCGCCGAGTCTGGGGAAGCTCCATCTGATACAGCTCACCCGGGTAGAGAGGACCCGTCACAGGAATAACCGAGCGAGTTGTTATTATTATTACTCCGCGATTCACTAAATGTGTGTGGCGGAAGGTGCATTGCACCTATCGAAAAGGGTGATGGTTTAGAAGGGATATGTGGGATATGGCAGAAGGCGCCCATGGGATATTGTGAGGAACCATCCCAGCACCCGCCCTGAGCGATCCGGGAAAACCACGGAAAACCCAGATCAGGATGGTCGGAGTGCTTTATCGGAAGCTACTCCTGTCGGATTTTAAGTTTATTCGCCCGGTAAATCCTTTCTATTCCATTCCCTAATCGCTCGTGGGAAAAATGAGTACAGAAATGAATCTGTTCTGGCCCTGATTTCTCTTATCTTACCTTCGCGGTCATTCCGAGATATGAATGTTGCTGGTAGCAATATTTGCTGGCTGTTATTCCGAAATACGTCAGTCATGAATTTTTCAATTAGCTTCCGTCGAGAGCAACGCCTTCGGTGTTCCAGGTCTTCCCAACCCAACTCCTTCAACATCGAACTTGCGCTTTCCCTCCAACCATATATACCTGTCACGAATCGGGCGGCTCTTCTTTGGACCTTCTCTAATGCCTCCATTAACCCCTTTTGATGGGGACCCCATACAGAACAACAATATTCTAAGTTAGGACGTACTAGTGACTTGTATACAATCAATTTAACTTCCGGAATGCATTGATTTAAATTACGACCTAGAAATCGGAGCATACGATTTGCTTTCCCAATTACATTCTCGATATGCTCATTCCACGACAATTATTACGAATTGTTACCCCTAGGTATTTAGCGGAATCTACCGTTCTAAGGACAGTACCATTAATTGTATATTCATAGTTAATTGGTGTCACCTTTTTACTTACACGCATGACTTGGCACTTTTTAGCGTTTAACTCCAACTTCCAATCTTTACACCACGCAATTATTTTCATAATATCGTCTTGTAACAAAGCGCAGTTCGAGCGTGAATAGACGGCAGTTTGCACAACGCTAGTAGATATAACGCTATCGCCGACTTTTTTTGTAGAATTTGTTCTGCTCTCCAGTTCTTACACACATATAACAAACTGAACACAAAGCATGCTGTGAACAAACATTCTGTCGACTTCATTCACAAAAGTCTTAGGTAATAGGTCAATATTCGACATACATAACCTCATCAATTTTGACACTATACAATATTTATGCATCTAGAATTTTTATTTATCTTTGCATTCATGGCAGCGCGAAAGTATTTAAGACAGCACCTAAAGCAGTAATAACACTGTAGTCACTGTTACTAGCTTAAGCTGTTACTTTTAAACTTGTCTGTTACTAACGCATGTCTCTGCACTTTTTGTTTCAGGTAAGTGAAAATGACGCTCTTACCTGCCGAGGCAGAATGAGTAAGTAAGATAACTATGGCCAGCGTAGTGCACAGAAGAATTCTGAATCGCGAATGTAGATGTGGCTGAAGATAATTCTTTTTAATTAACAATTTATAGACTTCAGGAAATTCTAAGAAGCTTAAAACATTGATGTTATACTCGTCATTACTGAAAATATTAGTTAACTTCGAGTAATATAACGCACATTTTGTTTTAACAAAGAGAATAGTCTGCTACAGTAATTGGCTCTTTTCAGACGAGAACCTTACGATCTTGGTCACCGAAAGTAATAATACAATTGTTAACAAAACTGACACGAAAAAAAAAATAATAATAATAATTCTGAAAACCGCAGAACATTTTCAACAATATTTACGCGACATCATATTGAATTAAATCATAATACAGGCAAAACAGCGATTATTTTATGGCTATAAATAAGAAGTTAAAAAGCACTTTATATGATAAACTGGGAAAAGAAGTTATGTAAAACTATGCGGAAACTTTAACGCATATTCGTCTCTGATGATGCCTCGATAAGAGGCGAAAAGTAGACGACAATAAAACAAAATAAAAATCAACGTCTAATTGAGATGAATAATTTGCTGCTTTACAAAAATATTTTTCTAAAGTCAACCATAGTGAAAATAAAAAGAATTTCATGATAACGGGGATTATAATTCTCTCCAAAAGTGTAGTATCCTCACATAAAATATTAATAATATATTGGTAAAGTAGCAGTTAGAGTATTTAATGAAGGCATTGAAGTAAATGTTGAAGGCTTTAATTTAATTTAAATGCGTTGGAGCATATTCCCGGCTATAATTTCCATGCACACTTACTTTTCAATTTTCTTTAAGTGTAATATGAACACCCACCTGCTTTCAACTTTTACGGAATTTAAACTCTTTCAGTGATTCTGACAAATCTTTCAAATTTTCCACTGGCCATTTAACGAAGTCAACTTACGCTTTTAAAAACAATTGGACTTCATTTTTTATACTAAATTCACTCATATCTTGTTCGACACATTAAATTTTGTCGTTATATACAGTAAATTAAGCTCCCCTTTTATTTCAAATCACTCTCCATTTGACAAACACTTTCATTCACATATTAGTTACAATTCCTCTACACATAAGAAACTGTTTTAACATTTCTCAGATATGCTTTTGAGATCATAATTATTGGATTCATTTCTTTTGCCTTCATTCCATGTTGCAGACAAGTTCCCACGTTTGGGATTGTCCATAAACCATGTAGCTGCATTTTGGCCTCCTGTAAACCCCCCCCCCCCCCCCACGTAGCCCTACGTGGCTTTCTCCTCCCCCCTCCCCCCCCACGTAGCACGTAGCTTTTTTTCCCTTCTGATTCCAGAAGACATTTTGTACTGTTTTCTCCTTTCAGACTATTGTAAATTACACACGGAGATAATTAACTGAGGGAAATAAATATTCACATGTTGTTGTGTGTTCTGTACCTGATTTTAACTGTGGCAAATATTATGAAAGGAAAGCTACGTGGTCTGGCTCGGAAACATCCCCTCCCCCCACTTAGCTCAGCGTAGCCTTCCAGTCAACCCCTCCCCCCCCCCCCCCTGGACCGAACCACGAAGTTTGTGCACCTCCCTTTATAGTTTCCTTCATTTATCTCTGGGACAAATATTCTCCGCCACCATCCAGCGATGTTGCTTACTCTGTTCTTCAGTGTTAACGGACTCTGTAATAGCTCCTATCAAAACAAAAACATAGTTAATTACACATATTAAATATATGCTGAACATCAGCTGAACATGGCGTGGGCACAGCTTAGATCAGAATACTTCGCCCATCTGTGGCACCTGCTCAGTCTTTGACAGAGTCAGGGAAACAACTAATGATTTCCGCATCGATAGAGACGTTAAGTAAGGTGATTCCATCTCTCCGAAATCATTATAATCTGTCTTGGATATGGAAATGTCAAAGCTAAAACGGATAGAGGTGCGAATTAAAATCAATGACAGAAGCCTTAAGTTGATATTCGCCGATAACATTGTGATTTTGGCTAACGATAATGATGAAGTCCAAAGCTTGGTTACTGATTTCGTCTCCGAGGGTAAGGCAGTTGGCCGGAGCACGAATGTCTTATAACAAAAGTTATGTCTAACAATTATTCCACAACTGGGAATCTACAAATAAATGTCGTCCGTTCAGAGAATGTCCATTGCCTTTAAATATGACAGGAGATGTAAGACCGGAAATTTTCCGTCACATGAAGCTGCACTGGCAAGCTTCTAGGAGGCATTCAATTATCATCAAATCTAATAAGCACTTAAATGTAAAGAAAAATTGTTTATAATCAGTGCGTTCTTCCTGAAGTGACTTAAAACTTTGAGAACGATACACTAAATCACTGAGGGAATGTGCGAGAGAAATAAACGAATTGGGTTACAAAACTTCGGTCAGACCATTGCTTGAGTATGGCAGTGTAGTATGGGACCCACATTTTGAGTATCAAATACAGAATTGGAGAGGGTGCAAAAAAAGTGCTGCTGGATTTGCTTCTAGAAATTACCGCAGAACGCAATCAGTAACAGATATGATAAAAGAGCTGGGATGGGATTCATTGCAAGACAGGAGGAGGATGAAGAGGGTCATGGGAGTGTACAAGGCGTATATTGGCATGGAAAGATATTGGTGTAAGAATTAAAAGTAATGGATAGAAGGGACAAGATGACCATGACCACAAGCTGACACTCGATTTCAGGCAAAACGGAGTATGAAGATTCCTTTTTCCTTTTTTTAGGTAAGGGTGTCAGGGATTGGAATGAGTTACCAACAGATATGATGAATAATTTACCAAAAACGTTGAAAGAATTTTTGAAATTTGTAGAGGGAAAGTAAAGGTGCGTGCAGGAAAGGGGGAAGATGGGTGTGTAGGGAAATTTTCATCGGAGCGTGCGCTGCATTGGAATTAAAAATTAATTAATTAATCACCACCTGGATAGTAATGTCCAATTTCTATCATAGCTCGTAGCTCTAATATGCTACGTCATTCCACGACTGATCTGGCTGACTATGGTGATGATGGTGATTCGATATAAACTGAGGATATATTTAATCTGGTGCTTTACAATGTGAAGCTATAGTGACAGTTTGTTTTTCTGCGGGTCGGATTGTTTGTAGCTCCTTGCTACAGAAATTCCTCCGCAAATAAGCGGCCATGTTGGTTTCTGAGCGCAGAGGCCTGTAGCAGAAAACTTGACGGAGTGTAGTAGGCACACTCGCAGTGGAACAATGGGGCGCGTTGAGGACTGTGTTTGAAAACACCAGCCGGCCAGTGAGGTGCGGTGTGGGCTGCTAGACAATAGAGCGGCTGGCGAACACCTCAAACGACTCGCTGCGGTGAGCGGCATCTGCCACGCTGCCCGCCAGTGTTGATACGTCAGCAGCCAAAGCGAAACGCGTCACGGTGGCGGAGGAAAACGTCCTTGGTTCGGTGTTGGCGGGATATTCGTGTATCCACAGAGTGTTTAAACGCTATCGTGGTTGGGATTCGACGTTAATCTGTAGTTCCGCTGTCTCGGGTAAGATTTCCAGTCCGAGAGTGGTTGGTGAGCGGTTAACGCTCTGGCCTCGCATTCGGCAGGATGCAGGTTCAAATCCCCGTCCGGCCATCCAGACTTTGGTTTTCCATGGTTTCTCCAAATCATTCCAGGCGAATGCTGGGATGCTTCCTTCAAAAGGCCATGGCCGAATTCCTTCCCGTTCCTTTCCCCAATGCCCTCTCACGTCTAATGATCACGACGTCGATGAGGCGTAAGCCATAAGTAAAAAAAAGCGGATTTCCGGCTGGACTGTGGTACACCGTCCGTAAGGCAACGCAGAATAACTATTTAAAAGGAAGGTAGTGTAGGTGATTCAGACACCGGGATAGTGTCCTGTGTCGTCATTAGGACTAGGTCTGCAGGATTGGAGTGGTGGTGGTGTACAACCAGATTTCGAACCAATTCCTAGAGCTTTCTTCATTGCGAATGGAGTTAGGACGAACGAAATTGTTGATGGTGATTCGTCGGCTTCCTTGATATCTTTCAGAGGAATAGATCTGAATGCACCAGAAACATGTTTCATACTTTCCCTTTCATCATTAATCACTCAATCCCTACGCGAACACACTGCACTGGACGTACAAACACCACAGCCATCAATACAAAACAGTAACTTGCATACACTTTATAGCGTTGCTATTCCTTTATCACAATAATCTATTAGGCTCTTGTATTTGGATGTAATATGTTCTGCCAACTGAAACACTCGATATAATATTACATTATTTTAGAAATCTAAAATGGTATCTTGCAAACTGATCTCGTTTATAACCATTTACACAAATAAAATTTAATAATATTTAAATTGGTACTTCCCATTTCATTAATACTCAAAGCTTCTGCTTCTTGTATTACAATATTTATTTTTGACAATCCACAAACTCCTTAGTTTCAGCAATTTATACATTCACTTCACAGGGAATGTTACAGACTAAGCCCTGCCCACTATTATAGCGGCTGACTGTATACCAGCGAAGTACGTTGTAAACAACCAGAGATTTCGAAATATCAAAAAATTAATTGTAATTAATGGCGTAGTTACTTTATTTTAAGAAAAAAGCGGTTAAATAAATCTTTATTTTATTATATAGTGAAGATAAGAGGTAGTTTATATATATATATATATATATATATATATATATATATAACGGTTACTTAGTAATTTGTAAAAGTAGAATGTTTTAATTTAGGTACTTATTGTGTTTAGGTCGTAATGCAGCCTGGACCAAAGTAAAACGTAACCACAGCACACAATATTGTGGATTCCAATATTCAAATCATATCTATCTCCATTACTGTATTCCAGGCTGCATTACAACCTAAACGCAAACGGTTATTGACGAAATCATATTTTATAAATATTTCCTTAGCTTTTAGGTCGTGTTTTTAATTATATTCGTTCTAAACTTCCCGGAAACTGATTGCGAGCAGTTACATTCAAATATATCGCTCTTAAATGCTGATACTACTACCTGGCGGCGATTTCAGAAATTACTATCGTTAATTCGTGACGAAAGTAACAGTTTCCCCAAATACATTCATAACCCTGATATGAATTACTAATCATTTCCTCCGCCATTGTATATATTCTTGTTTTTAAATTTAAAGTTCTCTTTTTAATTAGATCCGTACAAAACTACCCGCACAATTGTTTTGTGCGATCACATTCAAATATTCCGCTTAGAAATGATACCTGGTAGTATTGACAATAACTACTACTGTTTACGATTTAATAAAAACAAAAATTTATTTAATCGATCGTGTTTTGTTAAATTAAAG
Organism: Vandiemenella viatica; assembly: GCA_031002005.1. Classification (NCBI taxonomy): domain Eukaryota; kingdom Metazoa; phylum Arthropoda; class Insecta; order Orthoptera; family Morabidae; genus Vandiemenella; species Vandiemenella viatica. The sequence goes on along the minus strand of CM061920.1, from coordinate 15,032,305 downwards.
TAACTACGCATTAATTACAATTAATCCATATTAGTTTTTTTTTTTTTTTTTTTTTTTTTTTTTTTGACAGTTTAACGTCCCTTTTTAACAACGTGGTCTTTAGAGACGGGAAAGGATGGGGGCAAGGAATGGGAAGGAATTCGGCCATGGCCTTTTGAAGGAAGCATCCCGGCATTCACCTGGAGTGATTTGGGGAAACTATTAGTTTTCGATATGTCTCTGATTGTTTACAACGTACATCGCTGGTGTACAGTGAGCCGCCATGATAGTGGGTAGGGCGTAAACTGCAACATTGTCCACTTCATAAATTAAAAGTACATATTAATGTCCTTCTTCTTAACATTTATGATGAGAAATACTGGTCTTATTAGTTTCTATATAACAAGCAGTACATTTCAATCAGTTCAACAATCTCATACCATCTCTGACTTGACATCCAGCGATCATGTTATTCGTTGACCAAAGACAAAACCGTTTCCATACTCAAAGATAAAACAAGTTGTACAAGAATTACTCATATTGAATTTAAATATTCACCACATATGAGGCGTTACCTTACAACTTCCTTGATTAGGAAAGAAAAGTGGGAACTGCCCCAGTTAAATGGAGTTACATCATGATGGACAACCACCATACTATATTTTGATTAGAAAATATTTTGTAGTGTTTTTTGTATTTTTTATGGTACTACTTTGCAGCATAAAGGCACGTGTGTTCCCACTGCAACAGTCTTTATAGTGAAGAGGTACGTCCAGTTCTGGTAATGGAGTTAAGGAACTCTTGGCCCGGTATGGATCAAGTTCCTTAGCTGCTTCTTACAAACTCTCTCAAGACCTCACCCTGTTTACTTCTTTTATCCGCGAAGAGCTTTGGCGGGAGAAAGTTCTGTATCAGGTTATAAGCTACAGCAGCTCTGTTACGATGAACACAGCTCTTCACTTCGCACCTCAACTAGGCCGAGTTTATCCCGAGAGGAAACGGGGGCAGAAGTTACTCGCGATACCTCGCAGTCATCCAACTCTATCGAAAGACGCAGATTCAAATCCCCGTACGGCCATCCTCATTCAGGTTCTCCGTGGTTTTCCGATATCACTCCAGGCGAACGCCAGGTTAATCCTATCAAAACGCCATAGCCAAATTCCTTCCACCCCATCCACCCCTACCTCTAATGACGTTGATGGCGACGGCGAGGCCCGAAGGAAGGGGAAAAAATTCGGTTTCATAGTTCGAAAACCTTCATTCAGAACTGCTGGGATTAAATGTTCAATGGAACGTAGTAAGTGGGGAGTCTAATATTAATCGGAATGATTTAAGTTGATGATCCATAAACTTGAAAATTACATGTTGGCCGGTTGCCAAATGGATATTATTCCCCACTATAGAAATTAGGTATCTCAATTATGCTCACAGCGTAGTTTCAAATGATTAAGCATGATATGTAATTTTACTTTACGTTTATTGAAGAATCACATCCCAAATAGGTATTGCATGGACCAGCCTGATAAATGAACTAATCTCTGGATTAATCATAGCCTTTCTCCCTATAATAAAAGAGATCATCATGTCGTCAGTAGCTAGCTTTCTCCAAAATGGCAAATAATACGGTCCTATCAGGCAGTGATTCCGAAGAAGAAGTGAACCAGCAAATAAATTAAATACCGTGTGGCCTGTCATTTCTATTTGACATCTCCTTTGTTAAGTATAGATCAGATTTTTTCAGCGCTCGAAACAAAATGTATATATTTAAAAAGTGTAATTATTTTAAACCAATTTCATTTGAACTATTTTGATTACTGTTCTAATTCTGATAACTGTTTTTTATTACTTTAATACTGACATTCATGTTGCTTACATTGTTATAATTTTTTTTTGTATCACTGCATTGTAGTCACTGAGGGGCTCTGTGGGTTGACCTCAACCATAACAATATGTAAGTTATATATATATATTTTTTTTTGGTCAACTTCAACATCGTCCTGTATAGCAATATTTGCCGAACTGATAATAAATTCATTAAACAAAAAAAAAAAAAAAAAAACATCCCAAATAGTTGATCGGACTCTTCATAGAAATTGACCAAGACACAATAAATACAAAATGTTTGTAGCTCTCTCTTAGCGATATTTGGAGCAGAAAGAAATTTTAATTACAGAGAAAATTCTACACGCGAACAAAGGCGCCACAACTGGTTCCAGAACGGCAAACGATAGTGGGAAAAAGTATCTAATTATTTTAAATGGTTAGAATTGATTAATATTACCTGAAACAAAATTTAAATAATTTTAAATGAATTTATTACGAATTAAATTTTTTTAACATAATACAATTACTAATCATCTTAAGCACCTCTGACGCCAAAATATGGTAGTTTTCACAACATTACACAAATTATTTGATATCATAAACAATTAGGCACACTTTTAACGTCTCACACATTCATTCAGGAACATTTGACATATCACACACCACAGAATATCTTTAATTTAATTTAATTTAATTGCAATGGAGCACACCCTCCGGTGGCAATTTCCCTACTTCCCAACTTCCCCCTATCCTGCACCCACCTACATTTGCCTTCTACAAATTTTAACTTTAAATTCTATTAACGTTTTCGGTAAGTTATTCATCATTCGACTTGGTAACTCATTCCAATCTCTGACACCCTTACCTAAAAAAGAAAATCTTCCCACGCCCTTGTGCCTGAAATCGATTGCCAGCTTGTGGTCATGGTCATCTTCCATGCACTACTTTTCATACCTACTGCAATATCTTTCCAGGCCTCATTAACAATCCTCTCTCCAGTAACTAAAATAAATGAATGATTTGGTTTGCTTTATACAGATTTAATTATAATTAGCTGTAGATAAAAAAGGTTATTAAAACCAATAAAAGGCCTATTTGGTCAACGTGTCTGTAACCCGGTGATGACACGCACGCAGCCTGCCCTCGTTGGCGGACAAACCCTCTCTGTCCGTGAAGTCACTATTACAACAAGCCAAGAATTAATGTTACCAATTTATGTTTCAAACGAATAATTTACTTAGCTTAAATCAACATATTAATTGTTAGTTGCTTTTACTTTGTTTGTAGTCAATCGATGTAGAAGTTCTCTTTATATTCTTTGTCCAATGACATCTGTTACAGTAAGCTAAAATATGTCACAGTAAAATAAAGTTTATGAAGTTTACATAGTAACGATTCTATTGATTAAGCACCTAAGAACAATGAATTTTCCAAAGACGACGTTTAAACGAATCATTTCTGACGGGATTAGAAGCTAATAGAAACTTTTTTTTCTATCTTCTGCTAACCTCTTCATCTCTACACATCCATTACTACCAACGTTCCCAATTATCAGCTTCATATATTCTAATCTCTGTCTTCCTCTACAGTTCTTACCTTCGACCGTTCCCTCCACCAGCAAATGAAACAATCCAGCATGTCTCAAAGCTTCTCTCTTCTTTCTGTAAGTTTCTTCCACAAATTTCTTTCCTCGCCCATCATTTCAAAAACTCGTTCATTTCTTACTTTGTCTGTCCACTTAATTTTCAGCATTTTCTGTAGCACCACATTTCAAATGCTTCAATTTTACTTCGTTCCGGTATTCCTAAAGTCCATGTTTCGCTACTGTAAAGTACTGTGCTCCACACATAGAGGTTTTAAAAAGTTTTTTCTAATTCTTGGATCAATATTTGAAACTAAAAGATTTCTCTTTTTCATGAAGGCTCATTTTGCTAGTGCTATTCTGTTTTTAACGTCATTCCTGCTTCGGTCATCGGTTGGAATTTTGCATCCCAAGTAACAGAATTCACTTCTCCAACAGCATTCGATCCTGTTTTTGTATTTAATCTAGTAGTATTTGTATCATTTCTGCTACATTTCATCACTTTACTCTTGCTTTGATTTATATTCAGGCCAAAATCTTCCTTCAGTATTTTGTTCATGCCATTCAGTAATTTCTTAATATCCTCAGCCCCTTCTGCTAACAAGACAAATCGTAACATACTGATTTTTTCTCCCTGAACACTTACGCCACATGGAAAATTTTCTTTTACTTTCTTTGTTGCTTCCTCTACATACAAGTTGAAATATTAACGGGGATAGACTACAAACTTGTCTCACACCCTTTTTAACTGATGCTTGTCTCTCATGATTCTCTACTTTTATTACAGCCACTTGATTCTTATATAGTTTATAAAGTATTCTTCTATTTATATATTTTAGACGTGACTTCTTTAAATTTTGAACATCTGGTCCCACCTAACATTATCAAAAGCTTTTTAATAACAACTAACAAACAATAAATATGCATAAAAACTACTTTATGGCATGTGTAATAAAAAAATAAAAGGGACTGTGTATTACATAACACTGTATGTGTCACAAAAGCAATAGTAGTCGTCTATTTATCTTCTCCGTCTGTTTCAGTAGAGCTGCAAATTGTTCCAGCAGCTGTTGCCGCATGGTAATGAGTTCTCTCAACAGCAAAGCGCTTTTGTAAACATACTGCGTGTCGTCACGATACGAACTGGGATGGATGTTGAAGATACCACACGCATAATTATTTAGGCTATTGTCCATATTACCTTTGTTAGACCTTCACAAACGGTTGGTGCAATTTCTAGACCGATTGCTCATCCCTCCGTTGTTTATCAGAGGGTGAAGATAGTGCTGGGAGTGTACAATGCGCATTTTGGCAATGAGGCGTGGAAAGATATTGCTGGAAGATATAAATAACCATGACCATAAGCCGCGACTCCATGTCAGGCAGAAGGGAGTGGTAAAATTTTCTTTTGTACGTAAGGAAATCAGGGATTGGAATAAATTATCGAGGAAACCTGAATAATTTACCAATACGCTGAAAAAATTTAAAATTAAAATTCGTAAAGGTGGAAAGTTGAGGGGCAGTTACCAAGAGAATTGATGAATAATTTACCAAAACCGTTCAAGTTGAAATTTGTAGAGGGCCATATTAGGTGGGTACAAGAAAGGGGGAAAATTGGTGTGTTTGGAGATTGCCACCGGAGCATGCACTCCATCGGAATCAAATTAAAATTAAATTAAAATGGAGTAGATTGATAAGGAAACAAATAAAGCAGAGAGTTCTTTTACAAGTCTATATCAGTCTATATATAGTATACTGTAAACATAGATAAATTAATAAAATTTTCAGTAATTTCTGCATGTGTATTTAATTTTCTTAAATATTTGGAATATTTTTAGATAGTTACTGGATTTAGACAAAAATCGATATATTGATATCTTGATATTTGTTCGTAGATATATATATCGATACTGTATGTAAACATCGATACTCTATTTATCGATACATTTTTTCATTTGCCCATCCCTAGTATGCGGCGATTAAAATAGTTTGAGTATTCCAAGTGTAGTCAGCGGTACTATTTCCGGACTCTTTACAACGTTTCTCGAGGTTATGAGACGGAAGAAGCTGTTCATTTATCCTGCAGAGGAACAACGAGCGCCCGGGATCGTTAAACACATCTTTCTCGCTAGCTGAGCCTTCCACGAAGCGCGTCAGACGCAGCCATCCATATTCCAGAGATGTTTATGAGGATGGGAAGCAGCGGCAGTTTGTTGGCGTCTCTGGACCTGACAGCAAAGATCTTCAGAGGCGCTATACACAATGGAGTGACTGTTTCGTTTGACGTCTTCAACGTAGGACTAAATGTTTGTTTTAACATCTCTGTTCCCACGTTTTCGCCAATTTGTTGTTACACAACCGGTAACTGTTTCAATATTTTACTGCTCATTTTAAAATCATGTGTTTAAAATCTTCTACTGATGTCAGAACGGGGACTCTAATGGCGTGTGGTTGCAATGAAATCTTTACGGCTGCGCCGTTGGATTGTGTTGTAAGTACACGATATTTCGACACCTGAAGAAGATGGCAGACTTAGCCGTCGAAATATCGTATTTTTACGATAAGTTCCGGAAATAAATCATTTTTTAACTTATAGCTTTATACCATGTCGATGCCGATGTCATTAGTGACGTGAAAGGACAGTGTGCATTGAATAGGAGGCATTCACCTGCAGTGGTTTCGCGAAACCATGGAATAACGAAATCTCGATGACGTGACGAGGATTCAAACCTGCGTCCTCCCGAATGTGAGGCCGGAGCGTTGCCGCTCACTAACCACGCTCGACTAAAACTGTAAAGATTCCATTGCTTCTGTTATTGCTGTTTATGACACCAGCATCTGGTCCCTTATTCACTATGGAAATTGAGTTTGAACTTTTAGAGTACCAGAAAGGATAAAAACAGAAGAATTTTAATGTGGTGCAATAGAAGAAAGTTTAAAAGTTAATTGAACAAATAAAGTACGAAAAGAAAGCGTTTTTAAGTGATGGGCGAGTCACATAGAAAGAAGAAACCAATTACTTTTTAATAAACCACTTGTACAATTATGGTGACTGATCTTTTTTTTTTCTAAATTGATAAAACAAAATTCAGTACGTTTGTTGCAGCATGTTTATACTCGACTCATTAAAGGCTTTGATATTCTATTCAAATCGTCATGACACATTTAGATTATTAGGTACACAGGTAAAAAAAACCAAATGTTGTTTATGATTATATGGTGAGAAGGAACTGCTTGTTGAAGATCTGATCTCGACTGGACAGGACACATTTAACCTGAGGTAGGAAGAGGTTTCGAAATTCTGTATACAACAAAGGGTGATGAGGGGATGTGCCAGAGAAGTAAGGGCAATGGGTTACATTAGGTTGGTCAAACAAACGCTAGATTATGGTGGTGTAGTATGGGACCCAGTAACTGATATGATAAAGGATCTGGAATGGGATTCAATGGAAGATAGGAGGAGAGTGAAGATTTTTTTTCTCTTGTGCCTCATTGATGTCAAGATAATTAGAGACGGGAAAGGGACTGGGCTGAAGGAACGAGAAGGAATTCGGTCATGGCCTTCTCAATGAACCATCCCGGCATTCGCCTGGAGTGATTTGGGAAAACCATGGAAAATCCAAATCTGGATGTGTGGACGGGGACTCGAACACACGTCCAACCGAATGGGAGGCCTGAGCGATAACGGTTCATCCGCGACGCTCGATGAGTGTGAAGAGAGTGCTGGGAGTGTAAAGGCTTATACTGATGATGGGGCTTGAAATGATTGATATTGGTCGAAGAATTCGGAGTGGTGGAGGGAAGACGGCCGTGACCACAAGCTGGCACTCGACTTCGGGCATAAGGCTATAGGAAGATTATCTGTCGTTGTAGTCAGGAATTGGAATGAGTTACGTAGCGACATGAGGAATAATCCTGATCTGCGTTTTCCATGGTTTCCCCGGATCACTGCAGGCGAATGCTGGGATGGTTCCTCACAATAGCCCATGGGCACCTCCTGCCATATCCCGTATATCCCTTCCAAACTATTACCCTTTCGGATAGGTGCAATGTACCCTCCGCCACGCACTGTTAGTGAATCGCGGAGTAACAATAATAAAAATGGACAAAACCGCTGAATAAATTAAAATTCCTAAAGGACAAAAGTAAACGGGCGAGGAATTATACTCGAAAAATTTAGGACGGAGAAAATTCAAGAGAGCGGTCAAATGGATGAGTTACTTATTTTGCAATTAAAATAAATCGAATTAAAGGTGTCCTTTGACTTTCGCTGTGTATTTGTTGGTTTCTTGTACTTGGGCAACAAAAAAAGATTCAATTTAATTATAAACTCAATAACTCTTGTACATAAATGAAAGTAAATTGTAATTAGGATAATTATACATCTCGCGGAGACTAATATCACTATGACTGCTGTAACGTAAACAATTCGTCGCTTGCACTGCATAGTATATCTGATGTTTGTTTTAATTATTGTAATGTACTTATTATTAATTGGTAAATTTGGGTAATTGCCATCTGAGCAAATGATCAAACGGCAACTCTCCGACCACGCACCAACAGCAATGTTTGCAATGCACCAATTTTTCAACTGGATATTTTGTTCAGTAATACCGTCGGCAGTTTGTTCGATTCCCTAATTCAGTTACTTACGAACGAGGTCTAATCCCGGTGGCTGTGTTTCTGGCGTGACCTCGAGTCTAAAAGAGATCCAAATTGACAGACAGATTCATGTAGGTAAATGCCGGGATCTGACCTTGGTATTGTCGACATGACAACGAACTTACAACAGAGCCAGCCCTCGTACGAAACGTTATTTGAAGAATTATGTACAGCAAGTTGGGCGTGGATTAATAGTTGATTTGTGTATTTCACTTGTGACTAATTGTGAATTTGTGTATATTTAACACGTTAATTAACATTGTTTTATGGAGAGAACCTATGTAAATGCTATGTATTGTGTTCTAGGACAGTATTATGTATGAAAAATTAGTTAAAAGTTTGAAATTGTAAGTATTGATGTAAGCTACGATGTTTAGAGGATAATTTGCAACGGTTTGGACCGGTTTATGTTGATAATTTTGTATGTAAATTCATGTCAACAGTATTAATTTTCTTTTCAAGGTGTTTTCTGGTGATTGCAAGTGATTTTGAACGATTTGTAATTATATTTGTATGGATTTAATTGATAAATTATTGTTCGCATTCGGGATGACGCCGGTTCGAATCCCCATCCGGGCATCCAGATTTGGGTTTTCCATGGTTTCGCCAAATCACTCCGGGCGAATGACGGAATGCTTCCTTAAAAAAGCCATGGCCCAATTCCTTCCTGTTCCTTGTCCCCAGTCCCATCTCGCCTCTAATGACGAGGCGTAAATACATAAGTAAAAAAAAATACATTTTGTAATATATGCTCACTTGTATTAAACACAATGAACATAACGATAGGTGGCTGCCCCAAAATTATTGCCATACTGTTGTGCATGCAACAAGGCTACTTCAAATATGGGTGTTTCATATGTGAGTGGGATAGTCGTTGCAGAAATTCCCACTATAAGAAAGAGAAATGGTTTCGTCAAAAAAGGAAAATAGGAAAATATTTGTCACTGTAAGGAACTGGTAGCTAGCGAAGATGTGATTCTTCCTCCACATCAAATTAGGCCTCATGAAGCAATTTTTTAAGGCTTTCCTCGTCTTACACAAACAAAGGTAAAGGGAGGTGGGTTTATTTGCGTTCAGATTAGACAAATTCAGAGATACCCAAATTTTGAAGAAATTTTGACGGCAGAAGAAAATTAAGCATGGATGGATATGTTTCAAGAATGTCAGCAATAATTTTCTGGGAGGACGAAGATCTCAGAACTACAAAGATTTGGTAAATGAGATGCTTGTTGCATACAAAAAATTGGACTGCAATATGTCGCTGAAGATGCATTTTCTGCTCTCTCATATGGATTACTTCCCGGAAAGCAAAAGCGATGTGTCTGAAGAACAAAGTGGAAAACCCATAAGAACATCATGTCAGGACACTAGAACAGCGATACGAAGGGAAGTGGTTGGCTATCAGGTTATTAGGAACTGAAAAAGATGAATGAAAGGAAGAATTAAGATTATCAATAGTAGGAAAATACACACTTTTGGCTATTGTATTTCATTTTTCTAACTTCATGTACAACGGTCGAATTATTTAGTAGTTCATCTAATGATTGAAATATGTTTTAAATAGCTTTTAGAAAGACTAGAGTTTAATATTTTTCAGTAAATACAAAAAAATTAAAACATTACGATCCTCATTACTAAAAAAATATGCCCGATCGAAGAAATCTTTTTTTTTTTTTTTCTGCTTAACGTCTCTCTAACAGCGAGGTCTTTAGATTTTTTTTTTTTTTTTTTTTTTTTTGTAACAGTTTAACGTCCCTTTTTAACAACGTGGTCTTTAGAGACGGGAAAGGATGGGGGCAAGGAATGGGAAGGAATTCGGCCATGGCCTTTTGAAGGAAGCATCCCGGCATTTGCCTGGAGTGATTTGGGAAACCATGGAAACCCAAATCTGGATGTCCGGACGGGGAATTCGAACCGCCGTTCTCCCAAATGCGAGGCCAGAACACTATCCGTTACATCAACACGCTCGGTTGAAGAAATCTGAAAGTGGATATGAATTCAGCACATTGATTTCCATAAGAATCACAACAAATGTCTCCAGATTTTTTTTTTTTTCTTTCTGAACAGCATAATCATAATATGTTCTCTGCTTAGAAAGAGAAGGCTGTATGTTATCGCCGTGCAGTTTTTAACACCAAGCCCGTGATAAGCCTTCGGGCTGGCCTCGCGAATCGTGTAGATAATAATCAGAACACGGAGTTTTCTGCCCACTGTACGATGTCTACACTCGAGGCGGCTAGTGGAGCACATTTCTGTTTTGTCTGGAGGCTCGCGCCGCGAAAATTAACTCGCGTGTCTGCCGTATGGCGCTCGCAAACCCCTGCTAATTAAACAGCCGCCACTGCCGTAATGCACATTCACAGCACTCGCATGTGTTCGCGCAGCCACAGTAGTGCTCACTGAACAACCTACGCGGCCGGAATCGGAAAACTAAACAGACGGAAACGCCCTATTTGGCTTACTGTGGCTCAGTGCAAACCGTAGTACGCCTCACCCTGTGAACGTGGTACCACTAGTAAAACATCAAATTTCCCTGCACTTACTAACACGGCTGCTGTTTATATTTGGATGTAACTACAGGATAATTCTTATTTTATCAATTTCTGTAAAACGAAAACGGGATATATTTGTGCCAGAAAAACTAAAAAATTACTACGCAGATTTCTACATCTATACTCTGCAAATCACAAATATTGTGGGTGGCAGAGGGTGCTAAGCACCAATCCTAATTCTGCGCATTCCAATCCCGAACAGATCGAGGAAAGAAGGACTACATAAATGAATCAGTACGGCATCTTATTTCTCTAATCTGATCCCTTCTGTCATTGCGACCTAAATAGGTTGGCGGAAGAAGTATTTCGTTGCACTCGTAACTTAAAGATTTTCGCATAATCTCCAGCAAATTCAAACGAAAACGACGTCGTCTGTCCGCCAAACAATCCCAGCCCAACCCACGAATCAGCTCTGTGACACTTACGCAAGGACTGTAACTAGCAGTCACGAATCGAGCGGCTCTCCTCTGTACTTTCTCTAATCTTTATATATATAAAAATCTCGTGTCACGATGTTTGTCCGGGATGAACTCCGAAACTACATAACCGATTTAGATGAAATTTGGCTTAATGTGTGTAATTTAGTACAACTTAAAAGATAGGATAGTTTTTATCTGGATTATAGCCCTCAATATTTATTATTTGCGAAATAAATGTTCATTAAATGTTTGTCACAGGACAATGGTTTGTAATTATTTGTAAGCCACCAACGCTAAGCGGTCTGCTGGCCAAGTGGTTAGGGAGTCTGACAGGAGATGGAAAGGTCCCCGGTTCGAGTCACTGTCTCGGCCAGGATTTTTTATAGACACTTAACCCGGCATTAACCCTCGGCGCAGCATGCTGTATGAGGTGAAATACGCCAGGACGGTACTGTGGTTCGGATTCGACGTTAAAATGTAGGTCCCCTGTACCAGGCAGGATGGGCGGGCTAGGTAAAGGTGGCTACGACGTGGGCAGAATGCCCAGCCAGTAGAAACCATGTCACCAGGTCTTTACGACCACACGTAATTGTTATTATAGTTCCATAAGTTTCTAACAGATGGCGATGTGTTAACTTATCTATACAACACTTGGTTAGCTAGGTTGGGTAATCATCCAGTAGATCACGTTCTGTTTCAATTTATTTATGCTACAGTTTATTCCTAACAGATGGCGGTGTGTTAATTTATTGAACAATCCAGTAGATGGCGTTGTATTTCGATTTATTTATGCTACCGTCTATTCCACGCCATATGTGTGAGTTTCTTCAATTTTAATTGTGCTGTGTATTGTGTTATAGTTATGCTGTATTGTTGTTCATCGTTTGTGTGTCTTTATACCTAACGACAAATTAATTACACACATGAATATAACACTGAAGAAAACGTTACGATAAATTCGAATCGTGTAAGTATTTCTCGCTATCTTATCATTTTTTCTTCTTCTTTTTGTTATGGTCAGCTAGAGACGACGTGTCAATTTCAATTCCTCTCCTGTTGTTTTTTCTTTCTTCCTCCCCAGTACTCCTTCACTATTGCACTCCTCTCTACCTTTGAATCCTGCCATATTCGAAGTCGGCTATCGAAAAAATTTTCTTTCCATACAGTTCACTGGTATTATTTCTTTTCAAATCTTTCTAAACCTCTTGAAAGCCTGGTGTCATCCATGCTATAAATGTATCAAAAAAAATATCATTCTTCTTTTTCTGTTATTTTTTTCAATGTTATTTTATATTTCCTCATTAGTTCTTAACTTCCATTTTACTGTATTTTCCAATGGACCCACTGTATTATAGTGTCTTATTTTAAGGCTTTCAGAAAGGCACTTTTTGCTGTAATTCAAATATTTTTCAGTGAAATGTCGCCAAAGAATCTAACCTCGACAATGCGTGTAGCAGAGGGGCAAGACGCACGACGAGAGAGCTCATCAATCAGCAACACAAATCGCGGCAAGTAAGGAAGTTCGAAGAATCAGGACAGCTGAGCGTCGTATGCAAGAATCTCAAGAACAGCATGATGAACGTCTGTGACAGAATATATCGAGAACAAGAGCGGCACGAGAACAGCACATTGCTACATTTAGAGAAAGAGAACGAGAGAGACAGTAAATCAGCCGTGCATTAACACGTTTATCATTTGTTCGTCTTGCCTTCGAATATGCACCAGACATTGATTACTCTGCACATTCTAAAATTGCAATCGGTGCAACGGACATATTATGCCAATACAGTCAGGCGTTGAAATTCCGCGATGGAGCAGCCGGCATGTGTTGTGCATCAGGAAAAGGTGTATTACTATCCCTTCCCACTCCCCCAGAATCTTTGCAATCACTTCTAGCTGGCGAATCAAACGATTCGAAATTGTTTCTGTGCAAGACACGCAAATCAATTCCTGCTTCCAGATGACGTCTTTTGGAGCAACAAAAATTTGCGATCTCACATCTGATGGACGTCATTTTAAAAATACATTCAAAATACAAAGCCTGGTGTACCATAAGTTTGAGTCGTCGATGCCGATGCCTAATGATGTCCCGAAGTTTCTCCAAATCTATTTAATTGGAAGTTGTGAGGAACGCGTGACAACTGGGTGCCAGTATAATTTCATCGAACAATCAGAAGAGTGAGTAATTGTGGTATTGTTGGAAAAGTTTTTGGAAAATAATAATCAACTTATTCAATTGTTTAAAAGAGCTGACAAATTACCATCAGGAGAACACGCTGGCAGGTTCAACGCGGCAACTGTAGATGAAGTTGCAGTTATTATAGTTGGTGATCCAGTTGACAATAGAGCCATTAAAATCACACGTCGAGATAGCACTGTTAGTATAATTTCGGATCTACACCGTTTATATGACGCACTCCAGTATCCACTGATATTCTGGCAAGGGCAGGATGAATATCACATCAACATCAAACAGTGTGATCCAGTTACTGGTAAATTTAATATTCAACTATTTAATTCCTTATTTTATTAATACAGTAGACCCGCGGCATTCCGAACAGAGGCCGGATTATCGCGGGCCCACTACATTAATTTCTTATTCTTCTAATTTTTTTTCCTATTTAATTTCTTATTTTTTTATGTAATGAAACAAGTAAAAAAGTGACTTCAATGAAATACCACGCCCGCGGTTGATGATTAGACGAAATCAGGAGAACTATATCCTTCGATATCTTCAACTGTACCATCAATACGCCGTGGATATGTACGCTGAGATTGAAAACGAACGTTTGCGATTTATTCGATACAACCAGGCTAAATTACGATCGGAGGAATGCATCCACTTACGAGATGCTATAATCAGCAATATAGATGAAACTTTAAATGCCAATGATATCGGTAATGCATTTATTTTACCTTCAAGCTACATCGACAGTCCACGGAACATGCAGGAATATATACAAGATGCGATGACTTACGTACGTCATTATGGTCGTCCAGATTTGTTTATTACATTTACATGTAATCCGAATTGGGAGGAAATACAAACTTTTCTATTATCAGTCCATCAATCAATGCATATTCATGATGTCACGGCACGTGTGTTAAAACAAAAATTAAAATCATTGATTGATTTAATCGTAAAACATTCAGTTTTCGGTAACACACGTTGCTATCTGTATTTGATTGAGTGGCAAAAGTGAGGTTTGCCTCATTCTCACATTTTGATTTGGCTTAAAGTTAAAATCCGTCCAGAAGAAATTGATCAAATAATTTCAGCCGAAATTCCGGACCCATTAATTGATCAGGAATTGTTTGATATTGTTACCAGTCACTCGATCCACGGACCTTACTGTGCTTTTAACATGACATCGCCATGCATGGAAAGTGGAAAATGTAAGAAGCGTTTTCCAAAGGAATATACGAATGATACTATTACGGATATCGATGGTAATCCGTTGTATCGCCGCAGAAACGCTGAGAATGGTGGGCAAACATTTACAATGCGAATGTCAAATTCTAGAAACCAAGTTGACAATCAGTGGGTGGTACCATACTCACCATTGCTTTCAAAAACTATAAGGCTCATATTAATGTCGAGTTTTGCAGTTCTGTAAAATCCATTAAGTACGTTTGCAAATATGTTAATAAAGGCAGTGATTTGGCCGTATTTGAAGTTCAAAATGTAAATAAAAATGACGAAATAACACGATACCAAATAGATAGATACATCAGCAGCAACGAAGCTATCTGGCATATTTTTAGTTTTCGCATCCTTGAAAGAGACCCTTCCATCCAGCCTCTTGCAACACATCTTGAAAACGGTCAACGTGTATATTTCACCGTAGAAAATATTTTCCAAAGAATACTTGAACCACCAAAAACGACAAACCACAAACTGAATTTTTCACATTGTGCAAAAATATGATGTGTTCCGCCAGTTCGGACAAACATTATTATATACCGATGTTCCAAGCTATTTTTCATGGAACAAATTAGGTAAAAAATGGTAGCCACGAAAACAAGGAGAACCACATCCTTTGATCGCAGGCATATTCAAAGCAAAGACTTTACACAGTACATCCAAAACAACGGGAATGTTTCTTTCAGCGTTTGTTATTGGTGAATGTTCCCGGACCAGCTTCTTTCGAATGTTTACGAATAGTTAATGGTTGAGTGTTCAATACATGTCAAGATGCATGTCGCGAGTTGCAGCTGCTGGTAGACGACAACTATTGGGACCTGATACTTGCTGATGCAGCGTTGACAGCCATGCCGAATAGTATTCGTCAAACTGTTTGCAATTATATTGACAACATGTTATCCAACACAATCTTCGAGTTTGTGGGAAAGATATAAAAACAGTATGACTGAAGATATAACTGAAACTTCAGTTTATATAAATAAATAAAAAATAATTTATTTATTTTATAAATATAAATTTTTATATAATTACAATTAAATAATTTGTAATGAAATGTAAATTAAATTTTTTTATAATCGTTTGTCCTTAATTTCAACTCTCCGTAACTCTTTACCAATTACATTTGAATTTCCAAATCGACTACAATGTTTTTGTCTTTATTAGTGAATATTAATTTGATTACTTGAGGAAGTTTAGAATAACATTAATACAACGTACTATAATTAGTAAGTCACAGCAACGCGTGACCGGGTCAGCTAGGGTGTCAATAAATCCCTTGCGATACGGATCCCAAATTCCACAACAGTATTCCAAATGCGGACGCACTAGTGTTTTGTACGCTATTTCCTTTGTATGAGCATTAGAACTTCTCAAAATACGTACTATGAGTCGTAGTTTGGAATTAGCTTTGCCTACAACGGAAGTTACGTGCAAGTCCCATTTCATGTTGCTTTGTACTGTTACGCCTAGATACTTCAGGGAATCAACAGTGTCAACAACTGAATTGTTAACTTTGTACTCCTGAGCAAGCGGGATCTTTTTATTACTTATGTGCATTGCCTTGAACTTTTTACATTTAAGTGTAAGCTGCCATTTCGATGTGGTTTTCACCGTTTTAAAGATTAGAATCTCAACTGAATTGTTTGGTATGTCTTATGGTCCAAAATAACATAATGCCTTAGCGGTAAATGAAAATCTGAACGTACAGCCTGAAAAAAAAATTGAAGGAAATACAATGCTTAGTCATACATCGTAAAAAAATAATAGCCATGTTATCGCATGTAACGTTTACTTTCTTAAATTTTGGTTTTCAGTCTTTAAACCCCCTACATGGTTATATCGAATGCGAAGAGGAAACAACGTAAAGTGGAAAATATGTAAATAAATTTTAATAATATAATGAAAAAATCTTTCGATATCTTCTTTGTTTCTTGAAGTTACTATTTGAAGCCGCATTGCTACGATCTCTGATGTTTGTGAAATTTCATTCGCAGCTGATATATTTGATGGGTATGAACATGAAAGTAACCGTTTAAAACCTTTGGTGAAGAACCTTCAGAGAAAATTGTTGCGTTTTGAAATTACGGTCTCTCGTCGCACAGCTACAATCTCTGATGAATTAAATTCGCTGTTAATAGTAAGTAATGAAATTGAACTGTTTAAAACCTTTAGTGTTCACAGAGTGTTAGTTTTCTATAATTTTTTGACGAGCGATTCTGTCTTTATCACATTTCCAGAAAAATAATTGTTTCTATAGCTGCACGAATCGCTGAAACTTAATACACATGCTCCTGATATCATGGCTAAAAACTATTGCAGGAATAAATTAGCCCCAACCCCATCTCTTTTCTGCTACACCGGGGGTTAGCTGTTTAAATACGTATAGGAAAATGGAGCGACTGACATGAAATTTAATTCACAAGTGCAAAACACTGACCTCTTACTGTGTGTGCAAATCAACTTAGATCATACCGGGCAATGCCGGGAACTCTGCTAGTTTCCACTAAAAACTCCTACCATAATTCTCTTTATTTCATTTATGATTATATATATTGTTTCCAGAAGGTGATTTTTCGTGTCAAACCCCTTCCTCCAAACAAAATCGATAAATGAGGTAACATTTAAAGATTAAGTTCTCCACTGTGATGAATTGTTAGTTTGGAATTGCAAGTTATATTACTTGTTTATAATCAAAAGTTTTGACCCTCGAATTTCTATCTTGAGATGCGTCGATAGAGGCACTGGCGACATGGCGTCTCCGTTCAATATTTCAATTAACACTTCACACATTTAAATTAAAACACTAAATACATTAAAAAAATTATTCCAGAGATGCTATTTATGTGATGTAAACTGCGGTTTGGATATGGTTTTCAATAGAAGCTAAATGACTGACAAATTAAATTTTTACTTTTCATCCTACTTTAATCAAAACTCATTATATCGTTGTATTTCCGTACTCTCTTTCTACGAACTGCGAACTTGCGAATTTCGACACAGCCTCTTTAGGATCACAATGTATTACTTCTGATGCTAACATTCCTTTTTATTTACTAACTAGCTGATCCCGCAATGCGTCACTACTGGTCGGTTTGAGTACACATGTAGATTACATGAACATATTTGAAAGATTGTATTTAGTTAAAATTAGATATTTACATATACTTTCCTGTGCTTTGAAACACATAGATTTTAATTGCTGTTTCATTAAATTTCATTTCAATGGTCTTGGAAATACAATGTTTTCGAAAAGTTGCAGGTAGGTAGTTTACAGTTTTATAATTCAATGCCAATTAAAGTGATAAATTTGCTGTTTGGCAACCATCAAATGAGTCGACGCAATTCCAAATTGTGTGATATCATATTGTGCATGAATGGTCGCCATTTAAATAAGAAAAGTTGCCTTGTGCCACCAGGCTTACATATACAGTGAATTATTCTTGTGATGGTTTCTTTCTTCGGGACACACACGTGAACATTGTACAGGGTGATTCAAAATGATTTTCGGGGTTTCAAAAAATTCGTACACTTAGCACAATTGAGATACGAATTTGAATCTTATTTTGATGTGTATGAAACTCATCAAGTTTTTTTACATCCATTACAAATGTTCGATATGTGCGCCAAGCGATAGTCCATTTCATCACAAACGCGACGTAGCATGTCATCAGAAATGTTTATAAAGGCGGCCCTTATCCGTTCTCTCACTTGCGGGATAGACGCAGGTAGAGGAGGAAGATAATCTTGATCCTTGACGTAACACCACAGAAAAATATCACATGAGGTTAAATCTGGTGAACAAGGTGGCCAAGCCATGAGCATTTGGTCACTGTCGGCTCCGCGTCCTATCCATCGCTGCGGCAATTGTTCGTTGAGAAATGTTCTGACCTCCCGATGGAAATGAGGTGGAGCACCATCTTGTTGGAATATGAAATCATCCACCTCTTTCAGCTGAGGCAGCAACCACTCAGAGACCATATCGAGGTAAGTAAGTCCTGTTACTGTCTGTTCATTGAAGAAGAACGGGCCGTACACTTTCGCCTTGGAAACAGCAGCGAACACACACACTTTTGGAGAATCACGCTGGTGTTCAATAAAAGCACTGGGATTTTCTGTTCCCAAAACTTTCCCGCACAAGTGAAAGTTCGCTTCATCACTAAAAATGAGTTTTTACAAAACCCATCTTCTTCCATTTTTTCATTCATAATGTTGCAAAACGTGAGACGTTTGCGACGGTCTTCAGGTGTTAAAGCCTGAAGCAGCCCTAGGCGATAGGCTTTCATTTTTAGGCGTTTTCGTAGCACACGCCAAACTGTGGTTTGCGGAATGTTCAGTTCTCTGCTGCCTCTTCTTGTTGATTTCCGCGGGCTACGTTGATAAGCTTCTCTGGCGCGGTTCACGTCGACTTCCGACACAGAAGGACGCCCACTGCTTTTTCCTTTGCATGAGCAGCCCTTCCCCACGAACTGCGCATACCACCTCCGAATGGAATTGTCTGAAGGTGTATCCTACATAAATTTTTTTCGAAAGTGCCGTTGGGTAACGGTAACTGACTGACACACGTGAAAATCTAGAGTGCAAAAAGCCTTCTCTACAGCGTTATCTGGCATATTGCAAACACTGACATCTGGCGGAACAAAACGTAACTACAAGATTAGCGTCTGCTACAAAACAAAACTTTGAGAGTTTGTCTATTCATCCATCTAAAGATAATACTTGTATGTTTAGTACACAGCCGGTAAAAAAAATTCATGAAACCCGACAATCATTTTGAATCACCCAGTATGTTATAGACATAGAAGGTAGATGGATTATCAGTACGACTCAAATAAGAAAACGATTTGCTGTGCCATCTGGCGAACGCATTGATGCAACTGTTCTTGTGTGTGAGTAATGCTTTCTTCCTTTGGCTCACATCGTGGATTTCAGTAGCTTTAAATCTTCTCCCGATAACACTGCCCATTTTGCAAATGTAGGTGGGGGCAGCAAAGGGGGAAATGGGTGTGCAGGGAAATAGCCATCGGAGCGGGCACTCCATTGCAATTTAATTAAATATTATTAATAAAGATTCCTACACATAATAAATATATTTACATTTAGATACATACATGAATTGTATGTGCTTTATAACTGCATCATTCGTTTGTCTGCACGGATCTAACCATTTGTACTAGTTGGTGCAGCTGCGATGGCTGGTGGGTTGTGTGTGTGAGTGAGTTCCACTGAATTGATACCCGGGCCAGACTGGAGCGGCCAGGGAATTTATACGTAGCAGCAGATTGCGAACCGCAACAGGCATTTGCTACCTGTTGCACGTTAGACCGGTGATTGGTTGCCGTTGTAAATCGTCACTAATGGTGGTGGCAACACTCAGATAAATTAGGGGATACACGTTTTTGGAATTTATGTCAATCCCACTGTAATTATTTCAGAAAGAAACGTTATGTATCCAAATCATTGCTTAGTACTCATAAAACGCTAATTCATAGCACTATGGACATCTGCTTTTTTATGTAGCGTATGTTTTCCCTCCTAGACTGACTACGTTTACATTTAACAATTTGGAGCTACATATGCAACGTTGGTTACGTCTGCTATGCAGGTGTTAAATAAAGCTTTCAGAAAAGATCTCTTTCTTTGCTCTCTCCCTCATTTTATTTTTTTATTTTATTTTTTGCTTTATGTTTGTGTTGGATCGAACCATCCCAACATTCGTCTGTAATGATTTTGGGAATGGTTGGACAGAGATTCGAAATCACGTCCTCCTGAATGGGTAGCCTCTACCTCTCCACGTCTCTAGAATGTCTGCCTTTACTGTGGATTCCTTGATTGTAGCAAGCTATCTGATTCTTCGACTCCTCTGTTCAAAACACCCTCTTGTCACCACATTTGCTTTTGTCGCCTTACTATAGCTGCTACGAGAGGTGATGGGAAACTAAAGTTACAAGCTTGTAGAGAAACGAGGGCATTTTTTTTTCTTCATACAACCAGTACAGCCAACTGATAGTACATATATCAACTTATTTTTCAACATAGTCTCCAAATCACTTTAGGTACTTGTCGCTTCGTGGTATGGGTTAGAATATTCTCTCCTGGTAAAAATCCGCGCTTGTGTGTTAACCACGTTGCTGCGAAGTGTGTCACCTCCTCGTCTGAAGCAAATCGTCGGCCTCCTAGGTGGTCCTTGAAGTGCGGAAAAAGGTAAAAGTCGCTTGGAGCGAGGTCCGGGCTGTAGGTATGGTGGTCGACAATGTCCCAGCGAAACCGCTTCAACAGCTTGGTGGTTCTCTTCTCTGTGTGAGGTCGCGCTTTGTTGTGAAAGAAGTTGACGCCCTCAGCAGACACAAGTGTTTCGGAGCACACTCTACTGTCAGATCTGCCACAGATCGCCGCCAATCCTGCTTTACAGAGCGGGCGAGCCTCTGACCTCCACGTCCTGTGATGAGGCGTGGACGTCCACCACCTTGTCGCCCAGTCGTGGTTTCACAGTCCTAAACCACTCTCCATAGACGCTCACTACAGTAGCACGCGAACAGCCGACCAGCCTCGCCGTTTCCGAGATGCTCGTTCCCAGACGCCGCGCCCTCCCACCACCGGCCGATACTTTAAGGGAATTTGGTGACCTGTGCGTTGGAATCTAGTGCCAGACAACTCCGGAAACATATCAAGGACTTTTCGAATCCATACCACGCCGAATCGCTGCTGTATTGCGCTCCAAAGATGGACCAACACGCTAATAAGCAGGAAGTCATAATGTTTTGGCTGATCAATGTTATATGCCAGTAACTGTTGGATTGGGAATTCACAATGTTGAGTAATCAAAGGGTGAGGTTCTGTTTATAAGCCTCTGAACACCCGAAATGGGTGATGACCTTCCTTTTCGAATGGGAAGGGATTAGTTCCGTGTCATGTTGACATTTACTACGAAAATTAACAAGTCCCAAGGGCAAACCCATGTTTCCCAACTAGGAACTACTAAAGATACAAAACACACTTATTACTTTGCATGTGGACCCCTTAGTACGCGGGCGAGCTTCTCTCCCTGTCATTACTACCGCACTCGTCTCCCCCCTGGAGGCGGGGTATTTGTTGGGGCGGTAATGTATGCCGACAGCACAGTGGTTCCTGTGAGGCCCACACGTCCCGTCGATATGCTAATCGCGCCTCTGAGCACGCCCACCCAAATCCCTCTTTGTGTCCGCATTGTGCAGCCGGAGCGGAACCGACAATACGCGGCCCTATATCTGGACCGCAGCTCTGTAGGCTGGTCCTGTCCGCCTTAATCCCTTCCAATGCGCTGCTGTTGTTACCGTGGCAAATTTAGCTGATCAAT
>CM061920.1:14896523-15009530 GCA_031002005.1 Vandiemenella viatica | reverse complement strand
AATAGAGTGGCTCAAAAATGCTTGCCATACCAGCTTAATGCGAACGAAAGTTTCGGGTCTTACATCACCTATCATTTTTACGAGCTGGCCAGGATAAATGTACTCACTGAGATTATCTAAAGATTTAATATCTAGTTGTGCATTCCCCTCTGTGGTCCATTTGTTAGACATAATTTTTGTTTTTGAAAGATTCAGTCTTTTCCCTACATGCGAAGGGGAAATATTTTGCTTCCTTAGTTGGACACAGCTGTCAGCTTGCAGAGGTAGGAAGGGACGGGGTGATGAGGTGAGGAGGGTGCCAGGGGAATATGACCTTGAATCACAAGTTCAGAGTGAACTGGGTACAGTAGTACCGAGTGAGGTTTTTGGGTGTTTTTTAGTAAGTTGATCACCATTTCCCTTGACAATTAGTTCCAGTACGTGACTCCTTTATCGACACC
Source organism: Vandiemenella viatica (assembly GCA_031002005.1). Lineage (NCBI taxonomy): Eukaryota > Metazoa > Arthropoda > Insecta > Orthoptera > Morabidae > Vandiemenella > Vandiemenella viatica. Next base: position 15,009,090 of record CM061920.1, on the reverse strand, counting down.
ACCATCTTCGAGGAATTGTCTTGTAGTGTTTTGCTACACTGCATGGAAACTATTCCCGAGAAGCTGGACCTGTAGCTCGCAGAGGTGGACGGTGGGAACAAAGGTTTACGGTAACTGTCCGGCTGTGTCCTGGAATGTGACCTTGGGCAGGGCAGCCCTTAGTGAAGGAACAAAGCGTGCCGCTAGGGTGACGCGCTGGAGGAGAGTATAGTGGATTGCGAGGTGCGTGACGGTTGCGTGGCCAGCCTGCAGATTTTTTTTTTTTTTCGTTGTAGCTTTACGCCTCGTCGGCGGCTAACGTAATTAAAGGCGGGTTGAGACTGGGGACAAGGAACGGGAAGGAATCTGCCATGACCTTTTTGAAGGAAGCATCCCGGCATTCGCCGGGAGTGATTTGGGGAAACCGTGTAAAACCCAACTCTGGATGCCCGGACAGGGATTCGAACACGCGTCCTTCCGAATGCGAGTGAAGGAAGAGATGTGTGGCATCTAACGCCGATGCGGTGTGTTCCATGTCGTTTTCCGAGTGGACATGGGTCTCCGACGGCAAGCAGAAAGTGGAACTATCCCGTCGGATGACTGCGGGGAACGGACTCGGCGCCTTCTGGTTCTCACCGCAAATTATAATTGTATTGATCAACCAGTGTCGCCCTAGAGAAAATCTCATTGCACCGCTTAGCTTAATGAACGGACTTAGAGAAAGTCATGAGAACTGATGAAAAATGAAACCATTGTTGGTTTAAACTGTGTCATACTATTGTTAATAACATTTGATCGAGAATAATTTCGTAATAAATGTATATTAATGCCAGACGTAGGTTGTCAACATGTAAAGAATCATCCCAATTACTCATATCTCCAATTTCAATCATTAATAAGATTTTTATTCATAATTTATGCGAAAAAAGTAATTTTATTCGTAACAAGAGGTGTACGCCTCAGTCTGAACGACGTTTATTAACTCAGTTTCCCTAATCATCTGGTACATCCCGTCACCATTCCCTCCAACAAACGAAGGATGTTGAAAATTCTCTCTGCCACTTGCCCAATTTGTTCTGCACGGTTGATTTTACTATAAAATGTTAAGCCAAGATATTTAGACTTCAGGTCTTCAACAAGCAATTTGTCCCCCACACTATAATGTTAAGAATTTATTTTTAATTTATGTATTTGCCTATACTAATGGGTTTTTTGTGAATTTGTCTTCATTCTATATTCAACTATCCAGTTAGATATCCCGTCCAAGTCCACATGGAGCTGTTGACAGTCTTCTTTATTTTTGAACACATTATATACCTTTATATCTTCTTTATTTTTGAACACATTATATACCTTTATGTATTAGATGTCTTGTATGGAGTAGGGATTTTTCGCATTATAGCAAAGAGGCAATGTATAAAACGAACACTGCACCAATGTTATCATATGGATCTGAAATCTGGGGGATGAAGGAGAGGGACCAAGCGACAGTCTGTGGAAATGATACTTCAGAGAAGTAGAGTAGGAGCAACAAGAAGAGACGGAATAAGGAATATGAGAATCAGGGAGATGATAACGGAATAACCGTTACAACAGAGAATAGAAAAATCTAGGTTACAGTGGTATGTTCATGCAAAAGGGAATGGAAGAGAAGTTACCAAGGAAGATGCTGGACGTGGAGCTGAAAGGGAAGAGGCCCAGACGAAGACCGAGGGACAGACGGGTTAAAGGAATTAACAAATGTGTGGAAGAAAGAGTAGAAAATTGAGCTACAGTAGAGGAGGAGAGATGGTGGTTAGACAGGAAGCGCTGGTGAGGCTTTTGTTCCCAGCAGACCCGACCAGCGGCTGGAAGCTGTCCTAGATGATGATGATGATGATGATGATAAACCATTATCTCATCAGTAAACAACCTATCTTCTGACTGTAAACCTCCAACACAATCATCTGTCAGATTAATTAACGGCAATGGTCCCAATATACAACCCTGTGGCACTTCCAAAGTGACTACCGCCTGTTTTGATACTACATTTCCTATTCTAACTCTTTACCGTTTGATTTTTAAGAATTCAAGTACCCAACAAGTCACTCCAGTAGTGTTTATCTTATTTATCACCATTTTGTGGCTCACTCTGTCAAATGCCATAGAAAGATCTTGTGTCATACTACCATCTTGTCCCCTCTCGTCTTTTTCATCTGAAACATGTTACATATAGTGCACCAACTGAGATTTACATGAATGAAAATTTATAAAACCCTCATACCCAGCACTTGTATGAAATGTTATTTCGAGAATTATGTATAGCAAGTTGGGAGTTGATTAATTAGTAATTTGTATACATGTTGTGTGATTAATTGTGAATTTGTATAAATTTATCATGTAAATGAACATTGTTTTATGGAGAAAGAATGTGAATGCTGTATAATGTGTTCAAGGACAGTGTTATGTACGAAACATTAATTATAATTTGTAATTGTAAGTGTTGATGTGATCTGCAATGTTTGGAGGACAACTCGCGACGGTCTGGACTGATTTATGTTTATAATTTTGTGGGTAAATGCATGTAAACAGTATTAACTTCCATTTCAAGATGTTTTCTAATGATTGCGAGTGATTTTGTACAGTTTGCAATTATTTTTGTACGAATTTAATTGGTATTCTTAGAATTCGAGAAACGTCTCTGAATTATTCTGAATGTTTCTGTGGAGTCTACGGTATACAAACAAGCGGCAGAGACTAGTTGGTTAGTTAGTTGAGCATAGAGTTGGTTAGAATCGTGTTTAGTATCTTTGGTCGCCTATGTGCACTGTGTAATGTTATTGTAGTGCTCGCGCAAAAAATAAACTTAAGTGGAAAGTGATTCGTCTGAGTTACTATTTCAAGCAACCAAATGCTTATCACGGCTTCCGCCACGGAATTTAACATCAGGAAATAGTAATTAACGAGATTTTTATCAAAGTACTCAGCTTTTTATCTTGTTTAATGTTTGTGTTGACTGTACTTGGATAATTGAGTAATGTTTTTTTTCTGTTTTTTATGTGTTTTTATGTTTTTGTCTTTATTGTGGCTTTGCGTGTGTTTGTGTGTGTTGCTTTGTGGCAGTCTTCCGCACTAAACTTGGTGTCGCCATTTATTCGTGGAACGTGTGACCTGTGTTGTGTTTGTTTGTGTAATATTCAGGACACGCGAGGAGAGCTTCCTTCCTCGTCGTCGTGGGTGGTGTGCGTATTTACGTTTCTGCTCGACTCGAAGCCGTTAGCCAATCCCAGAATCCAATTCGTCTGAGAGCCACGCGTCTCCTAATTGAATCGCACTGACGTAGAGACCATTTAAGGCTCTTAACGATAACGACTCGAGGCCCTGAAAGACGACTTCCATCGATTAGCAGAGGAAACAAGTACTTGGCGTGGTGGTAACCGTGTTTTTCTACTGAACCCTCTGATTTCAACTTTCTAAAGAACTGACCTTACTTTCCATGTATCAAAATTTATTTTCACGATTTGCTATTATTAACTTGCATTTCTCGCTGTGCGTGCGCATTAATGCGATCCACCTATTGTTTTTATTCTAGTAGCAAACATAAACTTTTGTGGTGTAATATCTTTGTAACGTTCACTGTAATTGAATTACGCAATTTTGTTATGCTTATCAATGTGCTAGTCTCTGATATAGTGGTTTGGTTAACGTTTCCCAAGTATTGTAATGTACCACATTTCATTAAACTGATCAAATATATATATAACCAAACTTATATGCGCAAAAAACAATGTTAACAGTACCCAAAGGGTGTAGTGCTTTATTTGTGTGGTGGTGTGATCTTTGGTTGTATCTCGCAGGGTCGTGTTCATCTGAGATGCTGTCGTTACAAACGAATTATACTTCTAGTTGAGTGGTAAGGCATTGCATTCGGAAGGATGCGTGTTCGAATCCCCATCCTGCCGTCGTGATTTCGATTTTACGTGGTTCCCCCCCACCCCCAAAAAAAAAACAAAAAAAAACCTCGTAGGCAGTCTGCTTACAGATTTAAACTTTATTTTTTTTTCTTTAATCGTTGTACTAATGTTAATTTTATTTCGACATGTAGTAGTAATGAACCGATTTCGGTAAGTGGGTTTATTGCAAACATTCAACAAATTGAAATTGTCGATGTATCAAACGTTTTGATGCTGTTAGTTAATCCGAATGGAAAACCGGCTGGATAAGCGCTTTCTAGAAAAATCCGCTGTTTGCAAGTGACGCACAGTATGCAGTCATGACGATCAATGAGTTACAGTGTGTTTTGTTCCTTTTCTTATCTGCACTCGTCTCTTGGTTTACATGCAACTGCTTGCTTACGGAAAATATTTTTTATATATGGCTTTCGGATTCTTAGCCCATACAGCCAGCTCATCAAGTAGATTACGAATCATTTTTTTTTTATTTCTCCAATACATATATTGTTTCCGAGTAATTATGGCGACCACAGCAAGGACACGAAATTAACACACACATCATTTAAACACTCACGCTCTCGAATCGACGACCTCCGACACGTGGGACCAGTAATACCGAAACTTCTGAAAGGCAGGAGGTGGATTAAGAAAAAAAAAATATTCTTCTTGCTTTACAGTTTGTCGATATCGAGGAAAGTAGAGAAAGGAAAGTATGGAGAGCCAGTGGCGGGAAGGAATAAGGCCGTGGCCTTTTGAAGGAACTATCACGGTATTCGATATTTCGGTAATTAAACACACCGTGGAAAACAGAAATCTGGTTGGCCGGATGGGGATTCGAACCCACACTCTCCGGAATGTGAATTACGCTACATCTCTATTGAAGTCTATATAGTAGTCTCAAAACAATACAGAGAAATTGGGCAGTACGCAATGGATAGGTGGTAGGAACAAGTTGTTTGAGAGGGTGATGAGGTGAAGTACCAGAAAAATGAGGCAATTGAACTACAAAACAGAAGTCAGACCATTGTTTGTATCTAGGGGCCATCCACAAATTACGTCACACGAATTTCATGATTTTTGGACCCCTCCCACCCCCCTTGTCACAGGTTGTCACATTTGTGGGATCCCCCCTCCCCTATTACATATTTTGCAATTTTAAATTTATAAATTAAAACAGCACTTCCAAAATGATTTATATATTTCTAGTTAAAAAATCATATCAAAAATAAATCAAACATTTAAGAAAATATAAAAAAACCCATAAAAATCGAATTAATTATACAAAATTGATTCATCATGTGTACATGGATGTTGAACCCATTCCATGATGCTGGTTATTATTGGCATAATAGTCATTTCATTCTTGATTTCGATAGTTTTGGGAACATTCGATGTGTCAACATCATCTTCATCTTTCGCCACGAGCCAAAAAGTGATACAGATTATTAAACATGTGATGTCACAAAGTTTATGACACGTCCCCGCCCCCCTCCTTGTCAAACGATGTCACACTTTGTTGACCCCCTCCCCCCCTCCAAGTGTGACGTAATTTATGGATGGCCCCCTAGAGGTATAGTGTGGGACTCATATTTTGAGTATCAAATACAAGAGTTTCAGGGGGGTGGGGGAGGGAAGCTAGTTATTATGTTTACGAACGTGGTGGGTGAGTGCTTAAGACTGTGGCATCGCATTCGGGACGACGCGGGTTCGAATCCCCGTCCGGGCATCCAGATTTATCTTTTCCATGGTTTCCCCAAATCACTCCAAGCGAATGCCGGGATGCTTTTTTCAAAATACCTAGTCCCCAGTGCTTTCTCGTCTCTAATGACCTCGACGTCGACGAGACGTAAAACCATAAGCAAAAAAAAGTTTTGTTTGTGAAAGTTTAAACATGATAAGAGGCCATCCATAAATTACGTCACACCTTATGGAGGGAGGGGTCCAAAAAATGTGACATCGTGTGACAAGGAGGAGGGGACGTGTCATAAACTTTGTGACATCACATGCATAATCTGTATCACTTTTTGGCTCGTGGCGGAAGATGAAGATGATGTTGACACATCGAATATTCCCAACACTATCGAAATCAAGAATGAAGTGACTATTATGCCAATAATAAACAGTATCAAGGAATGGGTTCAACATCCATGGACACATGATGACTCATTTTTGTATCTTTAAGTCGATTTTTGTGGTTTTTTATATTTTCTTAAATTTTTTATTTATTTTTGATATGATTTTTTAACTAGACATACATTAATCATTTTGGAAGTGCTGTTTTAATTTATAAATTTAAAATTGCAAAATATGTGACGTCACACCAGGGGAGGGGGAGGTCCCACAAATCTGACAACCTGTGGGGATGGTGGGAGGGGTCCAAAAATCATGTAATTCGTGTGACGTAATTTGTGGATGGCCCCTAATTAGCGGCCTGGAGGCTCAGTGATTTAAACTCTGATTGGAGGTCGAAGATCCCTGGTTCGAATCCTGGTCGCAGCTGGGATTTTCAAAGGCCCTCTGGCACATCTTGCTGTGTAATGTGAAGTACGCGACTAAAAGGCGCGCATTACGTGGCGAATTGAAAACTCTGTCGCTTGGCGGCCGAACAATCCGTCGGGGACATCCCGGTCAACAATGGAGTACGATAAATTGGACCGCAGAACACAATCTGTAACTGATATAATGAAGAATCTGAGTTGGGATCATCTGGAAGACACTAGCAAGGTGAAGTAAGTGATGGGATTGTACAAGACGTATATTCTTGACGAGGCGTGGAAACATATCGGTGGAAAAGGGTAGTTGATAGAAGGGAAGAGAAGATTATGACAATAAGCTGGCACTCGATTTCAGTTGTAAGAAGGGAGTAATTTTATATCGTAGTCAAGGGAGTCAGGAAAGTAATGAACAATCTGCTCCTCATAAACTGCTCATTACTCAAAGAAATAAAACACTTATCATACAGGAATATATGGCGACCCGTCCCCATCTCCCGCACGCTATATAACAGTACTAATGGCACATGTGGCAGACGCGGACCATTAATAACCCAGACACCAGGCTGACTGCTTTGTTGGCTTACACAGACCTGTTTTAAATACTGATAGCAAGCATTTCTTTCTCCTTTTCTGTTATTAAGACTACAAATACCTGTAAAATGCCAATGTAACGACGTAACGATGTCTTTCACGCTCTGACGTCACGCTTACCGCCTTCACTGCCCAACCAACAACGACCGGAGATGTTCGAGGTTAAGCGCTTTATTTAACAACAGTTCTATTCATCTGAGCATCAACGAGTAAATGAGCTGCCAGGACACTAAAAGAAAAGTATGTATTTCCTACAAATAGACATATTAATTATTAGTTGTTTTTTCTTAATTAAAATTCGTTCGATGTAGATTTTTCGTATACTCTCTGTACTGGGATACTATTGTTACAGTAAACTAAGCAATATCTACATTACATCATTTTCAAAATTATGAGCGTTACTTGACGAAAATCATACTTAACGAAGAAACGAATTGCTAATATATTGCGTTCAACACGTCGTTTTTGACGAGCTTACGAGATAATATTCGCTGTAGATATTTTAAGTCGCTGTACTAATAAACTTAACTAAACGATTTTCCGACAAAATGAATTAAAGTATGTAATGCGTCTACATTAATATATTTACTATTAGTTGCTTTTATTACTGATGTCACTACATCAGACACATGCAAATATTTCCAGTGGGTCAAATTTAGATCCAAATACAGTGAATGTATTCCTACACGTGTAAGAGAAGCTATGAATTTTGAACAGCAATATTGTAGAAGTTGCCGAATGCAGACAGGTCCAGAATGACAACAGACAAAATTTTATTTTACAGAATAATTCACAATGAATTTAGTTTTACAAATAATTTTAGCTGCTTTCATAAGCTCCGAGTTACCGAAGTTACGATATTTGTATACGGTTGGAAGTAGTTCCGTATTTACTGTGCTGAATGAGATCTGAAGGAGGAATAAAACCAATATCTCGCGTTATAGCGTAAGGTTTTGGGATTCCTAATTTATTTTCAATTTAATTGGTTCCCTAATACTGACATCTTTAATTCAGTAGAAGTTCCATCCGCATCGCTGTGTAAATTATAACCGAAATGTGTACAACATTATAGAATAAGGTTATGAGAATTACATAGCAACAATTCTATTTATTTAAGCAGCCGTAAAGAAATGAATTGCTAAAATATTTCTATCACCCGTCTTTTTTGACTACTTAGAGGCTAGTAAATAAATAAAAAGCAATTAATGATTCGAATTTTGTTTTAAACGCAATATTTACTTCTGTTTCTGGGTTTTGGCAATTAATTTCTTCGTGGATGATTAGCTAATTAGAAGCGTTTTTAAATAAAGCATGTAACCTCAGGTGGTAGTAATATCTCTGGTCACTGTAGCACCATAGAAGGCCGGGAGCGTGACATCAGCGTTACGGTCACGACGACGTAGTGACCAATGGAGCATTTTATTAGTATTGATCAGATAAATTTGCCACGGTAACAACAGCAGCGCATTGGAAGGGATTAAGGCGGACAGGACCAGCCTACAGAGCTGCGGTCCAGATATAGGGCCGCGTATTGTCGGTTCCGCTGCGGCCGCATAATGCGGACACAAAGAGGGATTTGGGTGGGCGTGCTCAGAGGCGCGATTAGCATATCGACGGGACGTGTGGGCCTCACAGGAACCACTGTGCTGTCGGCATACATTACCGCCCCAACAAATACCCCGCCTCCAGGGGGGAGACGAGTGCGGTAGTAACGACAGGGAGAGAAGCTCGCCCGCGTACTCAGGGGTCTAAGTGCAAAGTAATAACTGTGTTTTGTATCTTCAGCAGTTCCCAGTTGGGAAACATGTGTCTGCCCTTGGGACTTGTTAATTTTCGTAGTAAATGCCAACATGACACGGAACTAGTTCCTTCCCATTCGAAAAGGAAGGTCAGCACCCATTTCGGGTGTTCAGAGGGTTATAAACAGAACCTCACCCTTTGCTCACTCAACATTGTGAATTTCCAATTCACCAGTTACTGGCATATAACATTGATCAGCCAAAACATTATGACTTCCTGCTTATTAGCGTGTTGGTCCATCTTTGGAGCGCAATACAGCAGCGATTCGGCGTGGTATGGATTCGAAAAGTCCTTGATATGTTTCCGGAGTTGTCTGGCACCAGATTCCAACGCACAGGTCGCCAAATTCCCTTAAAGTATCGGCCGGTGGTGTGAGGGCGCGGCGTCTGGGAACGAGCATCTCGGAAACGGCGAGGCTGGTCGGCTGTTCGCGTGCTACTGTAGTGAGCATCTACGCAGAGTGGTTGAAGGACGGTGAAACCACGACTGGGCGATTAAGTGGTGGACGTCCACGCGTCATCACAGGACGTGGAGGTCAGAGGCTCGCCCGCTCCGTAAAGTGGGATAGGTGGCGATCTGTGGCAGATCTGACGGCAGAGTGTGCTCCGAAACACTTGTGCCTGCACCAGTATGTGCCGAGGGTGTCAACTTCTTTCACGACAAAGCGCGGCCTCACACAGTCCAGAGAACCACCAAGCTGTTGAAGCGGTTTCGCTGGGACATTATCGACCACCATACCTACAGCCCGGACCTCGCTCCAAGCGACTTTTACCTTTTTCCACACTTCAAGGACCACCTAGCAGGCCGACGATATGCTTCAGACAAGGAGGTGACACACTTCGCAGCAATGTGGCTTAACACACAAGCACAGGATTTTTACCAGGAGAGAATATTCTAACTCATACCACGAAGCGACAAGTACCTAAAGTGATTTGGAGACTATGTTGAAAAATAAGTTGATATATGTACTATCTGTTGGCTGTACTGGTTGTATGAAGAAACAAAATGCCCTCGTTTCTCTACAAGCTTTGTAACTTTAGTTTCCCGTCACCTCTCGCAGCAGCTATAGAAAGGGGGCGTCCATAAATTACTTGAGGTGAAATAGGATTCAATCACTTATCGCCACATTAAAGAAGCCCCCCGCTCTTTCCATCAACTTCTATCTCATCTATATACAAACGTACTATACTCTGGCATCTATCCCCCAAAATGGAAATCTTCAAAAATCCTTATGTTCCCCAAACCTAACAAACCCACATCAGATCCGAACTCATACCGCCCCATCAGCCTCACCTCCGTCTTCAGCAAAACATTTGAAACCTTACTATCACGACGTATCCACAAACATCTATCACAACACTCTCTCCTATCCCCCGCCCAGTGTGGCTTCCGTCCAAACCTATCGACCCAAGATCAACTCCTCAGACTTATACACCTTCTGACCACCCACATCAACACCCACAGATCAGCAATACTTATACTATTAGATATTGAAAAGGCTTTTGATCGAGTATGGCACGCTGGCCTCATTTTCAAATAGCAAACCTTCGCCCTTCCTATCACCTACATTCGCACAATAGCTTCCTTCCTCACCAACCGTACCTCTTTCGTTTCCATAAACAACATTCTCTCCCGCATCTTCACCATGACTGCAGGTGTCCCCCAAGGGTCTGTCCTGTCGCCCCTCTTATACATCATGTACATAACCGATATACCCATTCCCGCACCACCTACATATATCCTTAAGTACGCCGATGACACCGCCTACCTCGCCGTTCATAAAACCCTTCAACAGTCGGAGAAAGCCCTACAGATCATACTAGACTGCTTTGTTAAATGGTGCAACCGCTGGCGACTAATAATTAATCCCAATAAAACACAAGCCATTATTTTTGGAAAAACTAGTAAAAGATACAGGCTCGCTGATTTTAACATAACCATATACAATCATCCCATCCAGCTACAACCCACAGTTACATACCTAGGAATCACCCTCGACCGACATCTTACATGGACACCTCATCTTAGAACCATCAACTCCAAAGCCCAAACCCGCCTAAACCTTTTAAAATTACTTACTGGAACATCCTGGGGACTACATAGCCAGGTCATCATAAATACATACAAAGCATTTCTTCGCCCCATCCTAACTTATGGTCACCTCTCATGGCTCTCCGCCCCTGATCACTTCTACAATAGACTCCAAATAATAGAACGCCACGCCCTCCGAATCGCCTACCGAATAAGACTACCTTCTCCTACCCAACAGCTTTATACCAGAATGCGTTTTCCTCACATACTGATCCACATAGAATCCCTCCGGCTAAAATATGCTATCAATAGCCTTCTAAACAAAAATCCAATAACTCACCGCCTACTTAAAGAACCACTTCATCTCCCCTCCTGTTACAAACAGATCCCACCAACACTGCACCTCCAAAATATCCTTTTTATAACCCAGCACAGAGACCGACCGCCTACCATACCTCAACAAGAGAAGAGAACAAAAATTTACCCCACTCTGTGAATGACATCAAAATCGCCTACTACTAGCCACAAATCTGCAAGAAAAGCAAACAAAATATTGTACAAAACTACAACTCTGATCATGTAACATCTAAATTCAAATCTACTGTATTATTTTTGTAAAAGTGTAAACATTCCTTTACGAAAATCTATTGTAAACCATATTATCATTTGGCTGAAGAGCACGACATGTGTGCTGCCAGCCCGCTTCCCCCATTAAGGGGGTTGAATGAAATGTCAATAAATATATATATATATATATATATATAGGGGAGGGGGGGGTCCGGCGAAATCTCACCAGATCTCACCAGGGGGGAGGGGGGGGTCTACGGAAATCTCACGTGAGATTTTGCGAAAAATTTGGGGACAGTAGAGCAAAAAAAAAAGGTCTAAAATTTGCGGCAAAGTCGATTTTAGGAGGGTATTTCGTCAAAAAAGTTAGGGTGTGACCTAAAAAAAAAAGTTTCCAGGGCGATTTCTAGGGGGGGTTCTCACGGACCAGATCTCACCAGATGGGGGGGGGGGGTCCGGCCAGATCTCACGAAATCTCACCAGGGGGGAGGGGGGGTCCAGAAATCCGGAAAAACACCTCACGTAATTTATGGATGCCCCCTAAGACGACAAAAACAAATGTGCTGACAAGAGGGTGTTTTGAACAGAGGAGACGAAGAATCAGATAGCTTGCTGCAATCAAGGAATCCACAGTAAAGGCAGACATTCTAGAGACGTGGAGAGGTAGAGGCTACCCATTCAGGAGGACGTGATTTCGAATCTCTGTCCAACCATTCCCAAAATCATTACAGACGAATGTTGGGATGGTTCGATCCAACACAAGACATAAAGCAAAAAATAAAATAAAAAAATAAAATGAATGTAGCTCCAAATTGTTAAATGTAAACGTAGTCAGTCTAGGAGGGAAAACATACGCTACATAAAAAAGCAGATGTCCATAGTGCTATGAATTAGCGTTTTATGAGTACTAAGCAATGATTTGGATACATAACGTTTCTTTCTGAAATAATTACAGTGGGATTGACATAAATTCCAAAAACGTGTATCCCCTAATTTATCTGAGTGTTGCCACCGCCATTAGTGACGATTTACAACGGCAACCAATCATCGGTCTAACGTGCAACAGGTAGCAAATGCCTGTTGCGGTTCGCAATCTGCTGCTACGTATAAATTCCCTGGCCGGTCCAGTCTGGCCCGGGTATCAATTCAGTGGAACTCACTCACATACACAACCCACCAGCCATCGCAGCTGCACCAACTAGTACAAATGGTTAGATCCGTGCAGACAAACGAATGAAATAGTTGTAAAGCACATACAATTCATGTCAACTTCAAGTATGTATCTAAATGTAAATATTTTTATTATGTGTAGGAATCTTTATTAATAATATTTAATGAAATTGCAATGGAGTGCCCGCTCCGGTGGCAATTTCCCTGCACACCTATTTCCCCCTTTGCTGCCCCCACCTACATTTGCAAAATGGGCAGTGTTATCGCGAGAAGATTTAAAGATACTGAAATCCACGATGTGAGCCAAAGGAAGAAAGCATTACTCACACACAAGAACAGTTGCATCAATGCGTATGCCAGATGGCACAGCAATTCGTTTCTTATTTGAGTCGTACTGATAATCTATCTACCTTCTACGTCTATAACATACAGGGTGATTCAAAATGATTGTCGGGGTTTCATGAATTTTTTTACCGGCTGTGTACTAAACATACAAGTATTATCTTTAGATGGATGAATAGACAAACTCCCAAAGTTTTGTTTTGTAGCAGACGCTAATCTTGTAGTTACGTTTTGTTCCGCCAGATGTCAGTGTTTGCAATATGGCAGATAACGCTGTAGAGAAGGCTTTTTGCACTCTAGATTTTCACGTGTGTCAGTCAGTTACCGTTACCCAACGGCACTTTCGAATTTTTTTATGAAGGATACACCTTCAGACAATTCCATTCGGAGGTGGTATGCGCAGTTCGTGGGGAAGGGCTGCTCATGCAAAGGGAAAAGCAGTGGGCGTCCTTCTGTGTCGGAAGTCGACGTGAACCGCGTCAGAGAAGCTTATCAACGTAGCCCGCGGAAATCAACAAGAAGAGGCAGCAGAGAACTGAACATTCCGCAAACCACAGCTTGGCGCGTGCTACAAAAACGCCTAAAAATGAAAACCTATCGCCTAGGGCTGCTTCAGGCTTTAACACCTGACGACCGTCGCAAACGTCTCACGTTTTGCAACATTATGCAAGAAAAAATGGAAGAAGATGGGTTTTGTAAAAACTCATTTTTAGTGATGAAGCGAACTTTCACTTGTGCGGGAAAGTTTACAAGCGTAATGTACTGATTTTTGGAACAGAAAATCCCAGTGCTTTTATTGATCACCAGCGCTATTCTCCAAAAGTGTGTGTGTTCGCTGCTGTTTCCAAGGCGAAAGTGTACGGTCGGTTCTTCTTCAATGAACAGACAGTAACAGGACTAACTTACCTCGATATGGTCTCTGAGTGGTTGCTGCCGCAGCTGAAAGAGGTGGATAATTTCATATTCCAACAAGATGGTGCTCCACCTCATTTCCACCTGGAGGTCAGAACATTCTCAACGAACAATTGCCGCAGCGATGGATAGGACGCGGAGCCGACAGTGACCAAATGCTCATGGCTTGGCCACCTTGTTCACCAGATTTAACCCCACGTGATTTTTTTTCTGTGGGGTTACGTCAAGGATCAAGTTTATCTTCCTCCTCTACCTGCGACTATCCCGCAACTGAGAGAACGGATCAGGGCCGCCTTTCTAAACATGTCTGATGACATGCTGCGTCGCGTGTGGGATGAAATGGACTATCGCATAGATGTGTTCAGAGTGACACAGAGCGCACATGTCGAACATTTGTAATGGATGTAAAAAAACTTGATGAGTTTCTTTACACATCAAAATAAGATTCAAATTTGTATCCCAATTGTGCTAAGTGTAGAAATTTTTTGAAACCCCGAAAATCATTTTGAATCACCCTGTACAATGTTCACATGTGTGTCCCGAAGAAAGAAACCATCACTTACTCGTAAGAAGAATTTACTGTATACGTAAGCCTGGCGGCACAAGGCAACCTTTTTTATTTCAGTTGTAACCACTCATGCACAATATGATATCACACAATTTAGAATTGCGTCTACTCTATTGATGGTTGCCAGACAGCAAATTTATCACTTTAATTGGCAATGAATTACAAAACTGTCAGCTACCTACCTGCAACTTTTCGAAAACATTGTATTTCCAAGACCATTGAAATGAAATTTAATGAAACAGCAATTAAAATCTATGTGTTTCAAAGCACAGAAAAGTATATGTAAATATCTAATTTTAACTAAATACAATCTTTCAAATATGTTCATGTAATCTACATGTGTACTCAAACCGACCAGTAGCGACGCATTGCGGGATCAGCTAGTTAGTAAATAAAAAGGAATATTAGCATCAGAAGTAATACATTGTGTTTCTAAAGAGGCTGTGTCGAAATTCGCAAGTTCGCAGTTCGTAGAAAGAGAGTACGGAAATGCAACGATATGTGATGAGTTTTGATTAAAGTAGGATGAAACGTAAAAATTTAATTTGTCATTCATTTAGCTTCTATTGAAAACCATATCCAAACCGCAGTTTACATCACATAAATAGCATCTCTGGAATAATTTTTTAATGTATTTAGTGTTTTAATTTAAATGTGTGAAGTGTTAATTGAAATATTGAACGGAGACGCCATGTGGCCAGTGCCTCTATCGACGCATCTCAAGATAGAAATTCGAGGGTCAAAACTTTTGATTATAAACAAGTAATACGACTTGCAATTCCAAACTAACAATTCATCACAGTGGAGAACTTAATCTTTAAATGTTACCCCATTTATCGATTTTGGTTGGAGGAAGGGGTTTGACACGAAAAATCACCTTCTGGAAACAATATATAATCATAAATGAAATAAAGAAAATTATGGTAGGAGTTTTTAATGGAAACTAGCAGAGTTCCCGGTATTGCCCGGTATGATCTAAGTTGATTTCCACACACAGTAAATATTGAAGCTCATAAAGGAGGTCAGTGTTTTGCACTTGTGAATTAAATTTCATGTCAGTCGCTCCATTTTCCTATACGTATTTAAACAGCTAACCCCCGGTGTAGCAGAAAAGAGATGGGGTTGGGGTTGATTTATTCCTGCAATAGTTTTTAGCCATGATATTAGGAGCATGTGTATTAAGTTTCAGCGATTCGTGCAGCTATAGAAACAATTATTTTTCTGGAAATGTGATAAAGACAGAATCGCTAGTCACAAAATTATAGAAAACTAACACTATGTGAACACTAAAGGTTTTAAACAGTTCAATTTCATTACTTACTATTAACAGCGAATTTAATTCATTTCCAAACATCAGAGATTGTAGCTGTGTGGTCAGAGACCGTAATTTCAAAACGCAACAATTTTCTCTGAAGGTTCTTCACCAAAGGTTTTAAACAGTTACTTTCATGTTCATACTCATCAAATATATCAGCTGCGAATGAAATTTCACAAACATCAGAGATCGTAGCAGTGCGGATTCAGATAGTAACTTCAAGAAACAAAGAAGATATCGAAAGAATTTTTTCATTATATTATTAAAATTTATTTACATATTTTCCACTTTACGTTGTTTCCTCTTCGCATTCGATATAGCCATGTAGGGGGTTTAAAGACTGAAAACCAAAATTTAAGAAAGTAAACGTTACATGCGATAACATGGCTATTATTTTTTTACGATGTTTGACGTAAGCATTGTATTTTTTTTTTTCAGACTGTACGTTCAGATTTTCATTTAACGCTAAGGCATTATGTTACGTTGGACCATGAGCCACACCAAACAATTCAATTGAGATACAAATCTTTAAAACGGTGAAAACCACATCGAAATGGCAGCTTACACATAACTGTAAAAAGTGCAAGTCAATGCACATAAGTAATAAAAAGACCCCCGCTTGCTCAGTAGTACAAATTTAACAATTCAGTCGTTGACACTGTGGATTCCCTCAAGTATCTCGGCATAACAGTACAAAGCAACATGAAATGGGACTTGCACATAACTTCCGTTGCAGGCAAAGCTAATTCCAAACTACGATTCATAGGATGTATTTTGAGAAGTTGTAATGCTCATACAAAGGAAATAGCGTACAAAACACTAGTGCGTCCGCATTTGGAATACTGTTGTGGAATTTGGGATCCGTATCGCAAGGGATTGATTGACACATTAGACAAAGTACAGAGAAGAGCCGCTCGATTCGTGACTGCTAGTTACAGTCCTTACGTAAGTGTCACAGAGCTGATTCGTGGGTTAGGCTGGGATTGTTTGGCGGACAGACGACGTCGTTTTCGTTTGAATTTGCTGGAGATTATGCGAAAATTTTTAAGTTACGAGTGCAACGAAATACTTCTTCCGCCAACCTATTTAGGTCGCAATGACAGGAGGGATAAGATTAGAGAAATAAGATGCCGTACTGATTCATTTATGTATTCCTTCTTTCCTCGATCTGTTCGGGATTGGAATGCGCAGAATTAGGATTGGTGCTTAGCACCCTCTGCCAGCCACAATATTTGTGATTTGCAGAATATAGATGTAGATGTAGAAATCTGCGCAGTAATTTTTTAGTTTTTCTGGCACAAATATATCCCGTTTTCGTTTTATAGAAATTGATAAAATAAGAATTATCCTGCAGTTACATCCAAATATAAACAGCAGCCGTGTTAGTAAGTGCAGGGAAATTTGATGTTTTACTAGTGGTACCACGTTCACAGGGTGAGGCGTACTACGGTTTGCACTGAGCTAGAGTAAGCCAAATAGGGCGTTTCCGTCTGTTTAGTTTTCCGATTCCGGCCGCGTAGGTTGTTCAGTGAGCACTACTGTGGCTGCGCGAACACATGCGAGGGCTGCGAATGTGCCTCGCATTACGGCAGTGGCGGCTGTTTAATTAGCAGGGGTTTGCGAGCGCCAGACGGCAGACACGCGAGTTAATTTTCACGGCGCGAGCCTCCAGACAAAACAGAAATGTGCTCCACTAGCCGCCTCGAGTGTAAACATCGTACGGTGGGCAGAAAACTCCGTGCTCTGATTATTATCTACACGATTCACGAGGTCAGCCCAAAGGCTTATCACGGGCTTGGTGTTAAAAACTGCACGGCGATAACATACAGCCTTCTCTTTCTAAGCAGAGAACATATTATGATTATGCTGTTCAGAAAAAAAGAAAAAAAATTCTGGAGAAATTTGTTTTGATTCTTATGGAAATCAATGTGCTGAATTCATATCCACTTTCAGATTTCTTCAACGGAGCGTGGTGGTGTAAAGGCTAGCGTTCTGGCCTCGCATTTGGGAGAACGGCGGTTCGAATCCCCCTCCGGGCATCCAGATTTGGGTTTCCATGGTTTCCCAAATCACTCCAGGCAAATGCCGGGATGCTTCCTTCAAAAGGCCATGGCCGAATTGCCTTCCAATCCTGGCCCCCCAGCCTTTCCCGTCTCGAAAGACTTTGCTGTTAGAGAGCCATTAAGCAGATAAAAAAAAAAGATTTCTTCGATCGGGCATATTTTTTTAGTAATGAGGATTGTAATGTTTTAATTTTTTGTATTTACTGAAAAATATTAAACTCTAGTCTTTCTAAAAGCTATTTAAAATATATTTCAATCAATAGATGAACTACTAAATACTCCAACCATTGTACATGAAGTTAGAAAAATGAAAAACAATAGCCAAAAGTGTGTATTTTCCTACTATTGATAGTCCTAATTTTTCCTTTCATTCTGCATATCTTTTCAGTCCCGAATAACATTCCGGGAATAATCAGCCGGCATGATAGATAGCCACTTCCCTTCGTATCGCTGTTCTGATGTTCTTATGGGACCTTTCACTTTGTTCTTCAGATACATCGCTGCGGCTTTCCGGGAAGTAATCCATATGAGAGAGCAGAAAATGCATCTTCAGCGACATATTGCATCCCATTTTTTTAATATGCAACAAGCATCTCATTTACCATATCTTTGTAGTTCTGAGATCTTCCTCCTCCCAGAAAATTATTGCTGACATTCTTGAAACATATCCATCCATGCTTAATTTTCTTCTGCCGTCAAAATTTCTTCAAAATTTGGGTATCTCTGAATTTGTCTAATCTGGACGCAAATAAACCCACCTCCCTTTACCTTTGCTCGTGTAAGACGAGGAAAGCCTTAAAAAATTGCTTCATGAGGCCTAATTTGATGTGGAGGAAGAATCACATCTTCGCTAGCTACCAGTTCCTTACACTGACAAATATTTTTCCTAGTTTCCTTTTTTGACGAAACCATTTCTCTTTCTTATAGTGGGAATTTCTGTAACGTCTATCCCACTCACATATTAAACATCCATATTTGGATTAGCCTTGTTACATACACAACAGTATGGCAATAATTTTGGGGCAGCCACCTATCGTTATGTTCATTGTATTTAATACATGTGAGCATATATTACAAAATGTATTTACGCCTCATCATTAGAGGCGAGATGGGACTGGGGACAAGGAACAGGAAGGAATTAAGGAATTGGGCCATGGCCTTTTTAAGGAAGCATTCCGGCATTCGCCTGGAGTGATTTGGCGTAACCATGGAAAACCCAAATCTGGATGCCCGGATGGGGATTCGAACCGGCGTCATCCCGAATACGAACAATAATTTAACAATTAAATCCATACAAATATAATTAAAAATCGTTCAAAATCACTTGCAATCACCAGAAAACACCTTGAAAAGAAAATTAATACTGTTGACATGAATTTACATACAAAATTATCAACATAAACCGGTCCAAACCGTTGCAAATTATCCTCTAAACATCGTAGCTCACATCAATACTTACAATTACAAACTTTTAACTAATGTTTCGTACATAATTCTGTCCTAGAACACAATACATAGTATTTACATATGTTATCTCCATAAAACAATATTCATTAACGTGTTAAATATACACAAATTCACAATTAGTCACAAGTGAAATACACAAATCAACTATTAATCAACTCCCAGTTTGCTGTACATAATTCTTCAAATAAAGATTCGTACGAGGGCTGGCTCTGTTGTAAGTTCGTTGTCATGTCGACAATACCAATGTCAGACCCCGGCATTTACCTACATGAATCTGTCTGTCAACTTGGATCTCTTTTAGACTCGACATCACGCCAGAAACACAGCCACCGGGATTAGACCTAGTTCGTCAGTAACTGAATTAGGGATTCGAACAAACTGCCGACGGTGTTACTGAACAAAATATCTAGTTGAAAAATTGGTGCATTGCAAACATTGCTGTTGGTGCGTGGTCGGAGAGTTGCCGTTTGATCATTTGCTCAGATGGCAATTACCCAAATTTACCAATTAATAATAAGTACATTACAATAATTAAAACAAACATCAGATATACTATGCAGTGCAAGCGACGAATTGTTTACGTTACAGCAGTCATAGTGATATTAGTCTCCGCGCGATGTATAATTATCCTAATTACAATTTACTTTCATTTATGTACAAGAGTTATTGAGTTTATAATTAAATTGAATCTTTTTTTGTTGCCCAAGTACAAGAAACCAAGAAGTCAAAGGACACCTTTAACTCGATTTATTTTAATTGCAAAATAAGTAACTCATCCATTTGACCGCTCTCTTGAATTTTCTCCGTCCTAAATTTTTCGAGTATAATTCCTCGCCCGATTACTTTTGTCCTTTAGGAATTTTAATTTATTCAGCGGTTTTTCTGTCCATTTTTATTATTGTTACTCCGCGATTCACTAACAGTGCGCGGCGGAGGGAACATTGCACCTATCCGAAAATGTAATAATTTGGAAGGGATATGTTGGATATGGCAAGAGGCGCCCATGGGCTATTGTCAGGAACCATCTCAGCATTCGCCTGCAGTGATCCGGGAAAACCATGGAAATCCCAGATCAGGATTATTCCTCATGTCGCTACGTAACTTATTCAAATTCCTGACTACAACGACAGAAAATCTTCCTACATCCTTACGCCTGAAGTCGTGTGCAAGCTTGTGGTCATGGTCGTCTTCCTTGCCAATATCAATCATTTCAAGCCCCATCATCAGTATAAGCCTTTACAGTCCCAGCACTCTCTTCACACTCATCGAGCGTCGCGGATGAACCGTTACCGCTCAGGCCTCCCATTCGGTTGGACGTGTGTTCGAGTCCCCGTCCACACATCCAGATTTGGATTTTCCATGGTTTTCCCAAATCACTCCAGGCGAATGCCGGGATGGTTCTTTGAGAAGGCCATGACCGAATTCCTTCTCGTTCCTTCAGCCCAGTCCCTTTCCCGTCTCTAATTATCTTGACATCAATGAGGCACAAGAGAAAAAAAATCTTCACTCTCCTCCTATCTTCCATTGAATCCCATTCCAGATCCTTTATCATATCACTTACTGGGTCCCATACTACACCACCATAATCTAGCGTTTGTTTGACCAACCTAATGTAACCCATTGCCCTTACTTCTCTGGCACATCCCCTCATCACCCTCTGTTGTATTCTGTAAAATTTCTAAACCTCTTCCTACTTCAGGTCAAATGTGTCCTGTCCAGTCGAGATCAGATCTTCAACAAGCAGTTCCTTCTCACCATTTAATCATAAACAACATTTGGTTTTTTTTTACTTGTGTAGCTAATAATCAAAATGTGTCATGACGATTTGAATAGAATAACAAAGCCTTTAATGAGTCGAGTATAAACATGCTGCAACAAACGTACTGAATTTTGTTTTACAATTAAAAAAAAAATGATCATTCACCATAATTGTACAAGTGGTTTATTAAAAAGTAATTGGTTTCTTCTTTCTATGTGACTCGCCCATCACTTAAAAACGCTTTCTTTTCGTACTTTATCTGTTCAATTAACTTTTAAACTTTCTTCTATTGCACCACATTAAAAATTCTTCTGTTTTTATCCTTTCTGGTACTCTAAAAGTTCAAACTCAATTTTTATAGTGAATAAGGGACCAGATACTGGTATCATAAACAGCAATAACAGAAGCAATGGAATCTTTACAGTTTTAGTCGAGCGTGGTTAGTGAGCGGCAACGCTCCGGCCTCACATTCGGGAGGACGCAGGTTTGAATCCTCGTCAGGTCATCGAGATTTAGTTTTTTGATGGTTTCCCTAAATCCCTTCAAGTGAATTCCGGGTTGGTTCCTTCAAAAGGCCCCGGCTCAATTCCGTCCTATTCAATGCACAGTCCTTTCACGGCTCTAATGATGTCGGCATCGACGAGGTATAAAGCCGTAAGGTAAAAAATGTTGTATCGCCAGAACGTATCGTAAAAATACGATATTTCGACGGCTAGGTCTGCCATCTTCTTCAGGTGTCGAAATATCGTGTACTTACAACACAATACAGCGGCGCACCCGTAAAGATTTCATTGCAACCACACGCCATGAAAGTCCCAATTCTGACATCAGTAGAAGACCTTAAACGCATGATTTTAAAGTATAAAATTGCCTTCCGTCGAGGACCCGAATTGGGACACTGTCACAAACTTGGAGGTGTAGACACGGAAGATACCACCCAGTTGGAAAGCTACAGAACAAGTGTATACCAGTACCTTCACCAACGATCCCAAATGGAACAGATATACACGGATGGTTCCAAATTTTCAGATGCTTCCGCATGGGCTTTCTTAATACCAAAATCAGGAGACAAGGGTCTCTTTCATTTACCAGCAGAGGCTTCTATCATGACTGCAGAGCTGACGGGTATTTTGGAAGCACTTAAATATGCCAAGAGCTCTCCTGCCAAAAACTTTGTAATTTTATCTAACTCATGATCGGCATTGTCCTTACTAAAAACCACCATAGACAATGGCACAACGACCTCCGAGTATATGAAATTGTAAGCGTGGCTCAAGCGAGACAGTGGAATTTAAATGGGTCAAGGCACACTGCAACCTCTTGGGAAACGAGATGGCTGATCGGTATTCCAAGCAAGCTGCTCGCAGAGGTGTAAAACACTAAAATACGATTTATTTTCCAGACGTAATTGGACATATCAAAGGCAAAATAAAATTCAAATGGAACACGGAATGGAAGAGCTCACTTACAACCAAAGGCGAACATTACGGGAACCCGGAAATACCCTCCCATCAATGGTATGAAACACATAAAAGTCCCCGCAGACTCAGCACTTCTATTGCTAGATTAAAATTCAACCATGGCTGTTTCAAGCAACACCTTTACAGATTACACGCTATAGACTCTCCCAACTATCCTTGTGGGGAAATTGAAGATATAAACCACCTCCTATTTGGCTGCCGATTGAAGAAGTTGGAAATTGACCATTTCTTAGATACCCTCATGAAAGTAGGAATTCCGTTGCCCACTTGCGCTTCCTCACTCCATGCATCTGATGATTATACGGTTTATAAGATTTTGTATCTGCATATAGAAAATATGGGTATCACAATTTAAATCAATTGTATATAGTATGCACTTAATGGTATGATATTATTATTGATAAATGACTGGTGGTATTCGTTAATACAAAAATGTTAACGCACGATCTACCATTGTTATATTATATTCAGGATGTTATCCTGTAAAATGGAAATGGCTAATTGCATTTAATTTTTATTGTCCTATTATAGATCTTATCCTATAAAATGACAACGGCTAAAGGTATGATGATATTATTGTTATATTATTGATGTTCTTGCGTGAAACGAAAATGGTAACTGCATGTAATTATTATTGGTATTCTATTGATGTTATTCTGTATAGTAAAAAGAGCCAATTGCATGTTGTTGATGTTAAATTGTAAAACGAAGGTGGCCGTATGGGTACAAGCCCAAATGCCAACAAAATAAATATAAAAAAGAGGTGAGCAGTAAAATATTGAAACAGTTACCGGTTGTATAACAACGATTCGGCGAAAACGAAGGAACAGAGATGTTAATACAAACGTTTAGTCCTACGTTGTAGACGTCAAACGAAACAGTCACTCCATTGTGTGTAACGCCTCTGCAGATCTTTGCTGTCAGGTCCAGAGACGCCAACAAACTGCCGTTGCTTCCCATGGAGGAAGGAATAATATGGAGACGACGCAAGAGACCTTTACCACACATGGGAGTGAAGCAGGCCGGCGGAGGAGTGGGGGGGCATGGCCGGAGTGGTGGGGGCTTGACCGCTTCCCAACAAACACGGGGAATATGTACAAACACCTCAAGGGGACTCTAGGATAAACGTGACGCCGCAATCTGGTGATGGATTATTATGTAACTCGATGAGACAAATAAAAAATGAAGAATAAAATTTTTTGATATCCTGCTTAGTTTTCGAGATATTCTGTCTCAAATGTGAAATGGTTTTGGTTGAAATTCAGAAGAAAAAATTATTCAAAGTCAAATTTTATGATGAATTTTTTATTTAAAACGACGAGACAAATAAAAAATAAAGAGTAAAATTTTTCGATATTTCACCTAGTTCTCGAGATATACTGTCTCAAAAGTGAGGTGTCTTGAGTTGAAATGCAGAAGAAAAATTTCGCAAAAGTCAAATTTAATGATGGATTCTTATGTAACACGACGAAAAAACTCGATAATAAGGAATAAAAGTTTTCGATATCTTGCTTAGTTTGGGGGATATACAACATCCAAATTGAGGGGTTTAGTTTTGGATGCAGGCTGGACCAAAAATTAATTCTGTCAAAGCCACAATGATTACATGGTTGACATGCAGAATGGATATTTCAGTTTTATTACTACCACTTGTGGTTAGTCTGAAATGTGTCCTAGACCAGAAAAAAAGTAAGAGGACCCACTCTAGGGATGAGCAACCCAGACATTTTGTAGGCTGGTACCAGAAATAAAATGTTTATTCAGTCACCTTAATGAACATTCTCTTGATCAAGATGTGTTGTCTAATTTCACAGCCCTACTAATTAGGACAATTGTAAAAAAATTATCTCTCAGTTAGATTTAGATACGGGGGGGGGGGGGCGAAGAATGTTGTACAAAAAAAGAGACTAAATTAGAAACACATTCCCCAAATTGATTTTGTTCAAAGGCCAATAACTTCTTTATTTATGAAGCCCATTTTTATTTCTGCATGAACCTGTTTCGACATAAATAGATGAGAAAGATTTCAAAATCGGTAAAAATAGGTATAGACGTATTTACTAACAGAAACAAGTCTTATATGAAGCTTTAAAAATAACCTAAGTCAATGGCCTGAAATAGCTATTTAAAAAATTAATAAAACTCACAGCTTCTCACATAACAGTTAATTTCATCATCCATTGTCAGTATAATCAGCAACGTGACGAAAGAAATCGTAATAGTAAATTCACTGAATCGCGAAGTAAAACACGCCCCTTTAAATCTCATTTTAAACACTCGTTAAAAAATAATGCTAGTCTATTATGTGCAAAATAGCAAGTTTGCTGATTTTCTACACTACATCAAGAAAAATTTGAGAACAAAGTCATCCCATTGAGAGCTATGACTAAATATTTATAGACGTGCTGCAAAGTTTGCGGTGTCTACAGCTTACTTCAACAACGATAATTACAATTCAACTTACTTATGAAATGATATTCCAGGTTCTTTCCTGTCTGGCCTATTTGTGCAACTGTACGCAACACAAGCTGGCATTTTTAAACACTTATACACAATACTAAATGAAATAATCACTGCATCTACCACAATGTGAACACCTTAATTGTTGGGAAGCGCCATATGGTCGCTGCCGGTGCTGCCACCATGCGGGAGAGTTTAGTGCTTGCTTCACCGATTTAACGTCACTTCTTCTCCATATAATTCCTTCCTCCATGTTGCTTCCCATCCTCATAAACATCTCTGGAATATGGATGGCCGCGTCTGACGCGCTTCGTGGAAGGCTCAGCTAGCGAGAAAGATGTGTTTAACGATGCCGGGCGCTCGTTGTTCCTCTGGAGGATAAATGAACAGCTTCTTCCGTCTCATAACCTCGAGAATCGTTGTAAAGAGTCCGTATATACCAACGCTGACTACACTTGGAATACTCAAACTATTTTAATCGACGCATACTAGGGATGGGCAAATGAAAAAACGTATCGATAAATAGAGTATCGATATTTACATACAGTATCGATATATATATCGAAGAAAAAATATCGATCTATCGATTTTTGTCTAAAGCCAGTAACTATCTAAAAATATTCATAAAATTTATCAAAAAGTTTAAGAAAATTAAAGACATATGCAGAAATTACGGAAAATTTTATTGATTTATCTATTTTTACAGTCTATTAAATATAGACTGATATAGACTTGCAAAAGAACTCTCATCTTTATTTGTTTCCTTATCAATCTACTCCATTTTAATTTGATTCAGATGGAGTGCATGCTCCGGTGGAAATCTCCGAACTCACCCATTTCCCCCTTTTCTTGTACCCACCTAATATTGCCTAATATTGCCCTCTACAAATTTCAACTTGAACATTTTTGGTAAATTATTTATCAGTTCTCTTGGTAACTACCCCTCAACGTTCCACATACACGAATTTTAATTTTAAATTCCTTCAGTGTTTTGGTAAATTGTTCATCTGTTTCCTTGGTAATTTATTCCAATCCCTGACTTCCTTAGGTACAAAAGAAAATTTGACCACTCCTTTCAGCCTGATATCGAGTTGCAGCTTATGGTCATGGTTATATCTTCCACCAATATATTTCCAAGCCACATTTCCAAAATGCGCATTGTACACTCCCAACACTATATTCACCCTCTGACAAACAACGCAGAGATGAACATTCCATCTAGAAATTGCATCAACTGTTTGTGAACGTCTAACAAAGGTAATATGGATTATAGCCTAAATAATTATGCGTGTGGTATCTTCAACATCCATCCCAGTTCGTATCGTGACGACACGCAGTATGTTTACAAACGCGCTTTGCTGTTGAGAGAACTCATTACGATGCGGCAACAGCTACTGGAACAATTTGCAGCTCTACTGCAACAGACGGACAAGATAAATAGACGACTACTATTGCTTTTGTGACACATACAGTGTTATGTAAAACACAGTGCTTTTATTTTTTTATTACACATGCCATAAAGTAGTTCTTATGCATATTTATTGTTTGTTAGTTGTTATTAAAAAGCTTTTGATAATGTTAGGTGGGACGAGATGTTCAAAATTTAAAGAAGTCAGTTCTAAAGTATCGAGATAGAAGAATATAAATTATATAAGAATCAACTGGCTGTAATAAAAGTAAGGAATCATGAGCGACAAGCATCACTTAAAAAGGGTGTGAGACAACATTGTAGTCTATCCCCCTTAATATTCAACTTGTATGTAGAGGAAGCAATAAAGAAAGTAAAAGAAAAATTTCCACGTGGCATAAGTGTTCAGGGAGAAAAAATCAGTATTTTACGATTTGCTGATGACATTGTCTTGTTATCAGAAAGGGCTGAGGATATTGAGAAATTACTGAATGGCATGAAAAAAATACTGAAGG
Source organism: Vandiemenella viatica (assembly GCA_031002005.1). Lineage (NCBI taxonomy): Eukaryota > Metazoa > Arthropoda > Insecta > Orthoptera > Morabidae > Vandiemenella > Vandiemenella viatica. Next base: position 14,982,235 of record CM061920.1, on the reverse strand, counting down.
AAGATTTTGTCCTGAATAAAAATCAAAGAAAGTCTAAAGTGATGAATTGTAGCAAAAATGATACAAATACTAGCAGATTAAATACAAAAATAGGATCGAATACAGTTGGAGAAGTAAGTGAATTATGTTATTTGGGAAGCAAAATTACAACCGATGGCAGAAGCAGGAATGACGTTAAAAGCAGAATAGCACTAGCTAAACGAGCCTTCATGAAAAAGAGAAATCTTTTAGTTTCAAATATTGATCTATGAATTAGAAAAAACTTTTTAAAACTATATGTGTGGAGCACAGCACTTTATGGTAGCGAACCATGGACTTTAGGAATACCGGAAAGAAGGAAAATTGAAGCATTTGAATTGTGGTGCTACATAAGAATGCTGAAAATTAAGTGGACAGACAAAGTAAGAAATGAACGAGTTTTGGAAATGATGGGTGAGGAAAGAAATTTGTGGAAGAAGCTTACAGAAAGAAGAGAGAAGCTGGTAGGTCATATTTTCAGACATGCTGGATTGGTTCATTTGATGGTGGAGGGAACGGTCGAAGGTAAGAACTGTAGAGGAAGACAGAGATTAGAATATATGAAGCAGATAATTGAGGATGTGGGTTGTAGGGGATATGTAGGGATGAAGAGGTTAGAGAGAAAAAGTTTATATTAGCTTCTAATGACGTCAGAAATGATTCGTTTAAACGTCGTCTTCGGAATATTCATTGTTCTTAGTTGCTTAACGAATAGAATCGTTACTATGTAAACTTCATAAACTTTATTTTACTGTGACATATCTTAGCTTACTGTAACAGGTGTCATTGGACAAAGAATATAAAGAAAACTTCTACATCGGTTGAATACAAATAAACAAAACACAACTAATAATTAATTTGTTGATTTAAGCTAAATAAATACTTCGTTTGAAACATAAATTGGTAACATTAATTCTTGGCTTGTTGTAATAGTGACTTCACGGACAGAGAGTGTTTGCCCGCCAACGAGGGCCGGCTGCGTGTCATCACCGGGTTACAGACATGTTGACCAAATAGGCCTTTTATTGGTTTAATAACCTTTTTTTAATCTAAAGCTAATTATAATTAAATCTGCATAAAATAAAGCAAATCATTCATTTATTTTAGTTACTGCAGAGTGTATTGTTAGTGACTGATATTCTGTGGTGTGTGATATGACAAATGTTCCCGAATGGGTGTGTGAGACGTTGAAAGTGTCCTTCATTGTTTATAATGTCAAATAATTTGTGTAATGTTGTGAAAACTACCATGTTTTGGCGTCAGGGGTGCTTAAGATGATTAGTAACTGTTTATTATGTTAAAAAAGATTAAATTCGTAATAAATTCATTTAAAATTATTTAAAATTTGTTTCAAGTAATATTAACCAATTCTAACCATTTAAATTATTTAAATACTTTTTACCACTATCGTTTGCCGTTCTGGAATCAGTTGTGGCACCTTTGTGCATGTGTAGAATTATCTCTGTAAATAAAATTTCATTCTGCTCCAAATATCGCTAAGAGAGAGCTGCAAATTTTTTTGCATTGATTGTGTCTTGGTCAATTTCTGTGAAGAGTCCGATCAACTATTTGGGATGTGATTCTTCAATAAATGTAAAGTAAAACTATATATCGTGTTTACCCATTTGAAACTACCCTGTGAGCATAATTGAGGAGTAATATCCATTTGGCGACCGGCCAACATGTATTAATTTTCAAGTTTATGGATCATTAACTTATATCATTCCGATTAATATTAGTCTGTCTACTTACTATATTCCATTGAACATTTAATCCCAGCAGTTCTAAATAGAAGGCTTTCGAACTATGACGCCGAATTTTTTCCCCCTTCCTTGGGGCCTCACCGTCGCCATCAACGTCATCAGAGGTGAGGGTGCATGGGGTGGAAGGAATTTTGCTATGGCGTTTTGATGGGATTAACCTGGCGTTCGTCTGGAGTGATATCGGAAAACCACGGAGAACCTGAATGAGGATGGCCGTACGGGGATTTGAATCTGCGTCTTTCGACCAGAGTTGGATGACTGCGAGGTATCGCGAGTAACTTCTGCCCCCGTTTCCTCTCGGGATAAACTCGGCCTAGTTGAGGTGCGAAGTGAAGAGCTGTGTTCATCGTAACAGAGCTGCTGTAGCTTATAACCTGATACAGAACTTTCTCCCGCCAAAGCTCTTCGCGGATAAAAGAAGTAAACAGGGTGAGGTCTTGAGAGAGTTTGTAAGAAGGAGCTAAGGAACTTGATCCATACCGGTCCAACAGGAGTTCCTTAACTCCATTACCAGAACTGGACGTACCTCTATACTATAAAGACTGTTGCAGTGGGAACACACGTGTCTTCATGCTGCAAAGTAGTTCCATAAAAAAGACAAAAAACACTACGAAATTTTTTTCTAATCAAAATGTAATATGGTGGATAAAATTACTCCATTTAACTGGGGTGGTTCCCACTTTCAGTTTTCTTTCCCAATGACGGAAGTTATAAGGCAACGCCTCATATGTGGTGAATAGTTAAACCGAATATGAGTAATTCTTGGACAACTTGTTTTATCTTTGAGAATGGAAGCGGTTTTGTCTTTGTTCAATGAATAACATGATCGCGGGATGTCAAGTCAGAGATGGTATGAAATTGTTGAACTGATTGAAATGGACAGCGTGTTATATAGAAACTAATAAGACCGGTATTACTCATGATAAATGTTAAGAAGAAGGCCATTAACATGTACTGTTAATTTATGAAGTGGACAATGTTGCAGTTTACGCCCTACCCACTATCATGGCGGCTCACTGTACACCAGCGATGTACGTTGTAAACAATCGGAGACATTTCGAAATATCTAAAACTAATATGGATTAATGGCGTAGTTAATTTAATTTAACAAAACACGATCGATTAAATAAATTATTGTTTTTATTATATCGTAAACAGTAGTAGTTATTGTCAATAGCACCAGGTATCATTTCTAAGCGGAATATTTGAATGTAATCGCACAAAATAATTGTGCGGGTAGTTTTGTACGGATCTAATTAAAAGAAAACTTTAAATTTTAAAACAAGAATATATACAACGGTGGAGGAAATAATTAGTAATTTATATTAGGGTTATGAATGTATTTGGCGAAACTATTACTTTCGTCACGAATTAACGATAGTAATTTCTGAAATCGCCGCCAGGTACTACTATCAGCATTTAAGAGCGATATATTTGAATGTAACTGCTCGCAATCAGTTTGCGGGAAATTTTGAACAAATTTAATTAAAAACACGACCTAAAATATGATTTCGTCAATAACCGTTTGCGATTAGGTTGTAATGCTTCCTGGACCACAATAATGGAGATAAATACGATTTGAATATTGGGAATCCACAATATTGTGTGCTGTGGTTACGTTTTACTTTGGTCCAGGCTTCATTACGACCTAAACACTAAGGAAATATTTATATAACAAAAATATATTTAACCGCTTTTTTGTTAAAATAAATTAAATATGCCATTAATTACAATAAATCCGTATCAGTTTTCGATATTTCTAAATGTCACAGGTTGTTTACAACGTACGTAAATTATAACGATCTACTTTTATAGATTTCTAAGTAACTCTTAGAAAAAAAAAATCATCTCATATGTTTACGATATAATAAAAACAAAGATTTATTTAATCGATTGCTTTTTTGTTAAAATAAAGTAACTATGCCGTTAATAACAATTAATCCATATCAGTTTCTGATATTTCGAAATGTTTCTGGTTGTTTACAACGCACATCGCTGGTGTACAGTCAGCCGCCATAAAAGTGGGCAGGGCTTAGTCTGTAACATTACCTATGAAGTGAATGTATAAATTGCTGAAACTACGGAGTATGTGGATTGTTAAAAATTAATATTGTAATGCAAGAAGCAGAAGCTTTTGATTGTTGATGGAAAGGGAAGTACCAATTTAAATATTGTTAAAGTTTTTTGTGTAAATGGTTATAAACGAGATCAGTCTGCAAAACACCATTTCAGATTTTTAAAATAATGTAATATTACATGGTGTGGTTCAGTTCGTAGAACATATTGCATCCAAATACAAGAACCTGAAAGGTAATTGAGATAAAGGAATAGCAACACTATAAAGTGTATGCAAGTTACTATTTTGTATTGATGGCTGTGGTGTTTGTACGCCCAGTGCAGTGTTTTCGCGTAGGGATTGAGTGAATAATGACGGAAGGGCAAGTATGAAACATGTTTCTGGTGCATTCAGATCTATTCTTCCGAAAGATATCAGGGAAGCCGACGAATCGCCATCAACAATTTCGTTCGTCCTAACTCCATTCGCAATGAAGAAAGCTCTAGGAATTATCCCAGGACTTTGGTTCGATATCTGGTTGTACACCACCACCACTCAAACCCAGCAGACCTAGTCCTAATGACGACACAGGACACTATCACGGTATCTGAATCACCTTCACTACCTTCCTTTTAAATAATTATCTGCGTTGCCTTACAGACGGTGTATCACAATCTAACCGGAATTTTTTATTTTTTTTTTTTACCTATTTCTTTATGCTTTATCGACGGCGTGATCATTAGACGCGGTAGGGCATTGGGGACAAGTAATGGGAAGGAATTCGGCCATGGCTTTTTGAAGGAAGCATCTCGACATTCGCCTGGAGTGATATGGAGAAACCATGGAAAACCCAAATCTGGATGGCCGGGCGGGGATTCGAACCTGCATCCTGCCGAATGCGAGGCCGGAACGTTAACCGCTCACCAACCACGCTCGGTCCGGAAATCCTACCCGAGATAGGGGAACTACAGATTAACGTCGAATCCCAACCACGATAACGTTTAAACACTCTGTAGATACACGAATATCCCAACCAACACCGAACCAAGGATCTTTTCCTTCGCCACCGTGACGCGTTTCGCTTTGGCTGCTGACGTATCAACACCGGTGGGTTGCGTGGCAGATGCCGCTCACCGCAGCGAGTCGTTTGAGGTGTCCGCCAGCCGGTCTATTGTCTAGCAGCCCACACCGCACCTCACTGGCCGGCTGGTGTTTTCAAACACAGTCCTCAACGCGCCCCATTGTTCCACTGCGAGTGTGCCTACTACACTCCGTCAAGTTGTCTGCTACAGGCCTCTGCGCTCAGAAACCAACATGGCCGCTTATTTGCGGAGGAATTTCTGTAGCAAGGGGCTACAAACAATCCGACCCGCAGAAAAACAAACTGTCACTATAGCTTCACATTGTAAGGCACCAGATTACATCTCGCCTCAGTTTATATTTAATCATCACCTTCACCATAGTAAGCCAGTTCAGTCGTGGAATGATGTGGCATCTTAGATTTACGAGATAGGATAGAAATTGGACAGTACAATCCACGTGGGTCTTGGGTGATTAATTAATTAATTAATTTTTGTAATGTTGTTGCAGGCCATGTTTTCGTAGTTGCTTAATTAATTACCAGTTGAAAGATAAAGCCAATGCAACTGTTTAATTTATTTATTGTTGCGACGTACGCGTTTCACCTCTCATCGAGGCATCATCAGCGACGAATTATTTACATTTGTTGATATGGTATTCAGCTGCGCATCTCCGTTTTCTTATTCAAAGCATGTTCTTACGTGTATCATATTTACAATATTGTGCTTTTTCATCATTCAGTCGTCTGTTGGGGCCAGCTGGTTTTATTATCAATTTTCTTATTAATTTGTTTATTAATTTTTAATTCCAATGCAGCGCACGCTCCAGTGGCAATTTCCCTACACACCCATCTACCTCCTTCCCCGCACGCAACTTTACTTTTCCTCTATAAATTTCAGCTTTAAATTCTTTCAACGTTTTTGGTAAATTATTCATCATTTCTCTTGGTAACTGATTCTAATCCCTGACACCCTTACCTAAAAAAAAGGGAATCTTCCTACACCCTTGTGCCTGAAATCGAGTGTCAGGTTGTGGTCATGGTCATCTTGTCCCTTCCATGTATTAATTTTAATTCTTAGACCAATATCTTTCCTCATCACTAGTGTTCGGATCTATAGGACAAGTCGTATTTTTTTCCTGCCTTCTTTTTCAACTGAATTAAACACCGATTAAACGTTTCTGATTGTATTTAAATGTGTTTTATATACCATATAAATGCATTTTCACAGCATTTTCCTAGTTTTGGTCAAATTTCGATAATATTTATGGTCATACGGTCATATTTTGAGGAAACATCTGTTAATTCTTTTAATTGTAATGGGATTATACAAGATATAGATGAGAAGAAATTAAGATAATTATTCACAGAACTGTACTTCTGTTATACAGGTGGCGGAGAAAAACAGAACTAATTTTCACTGTGTTCAGAATTCACCAGTCAAGAATTAAAGTTATATACATTATTGTAATTCTTTAAAGTAATGTTCCGCCCGAAAATCTTTACAATTTATCAGAAGCATGTCTGTGTCGATCCTCGTCAATCAATATCTAAATGAAATCCTCAGTCATCGTTAAATCTGCAGTGGATCAGTGAGTACACATCTTTCTGCAAGTGCGAAGTTATGTAAGGAAATTTGGATGGGAGAGTTTTAGTACAGATGAAAGAGTTCTATTCTGTAAATTATCTGAAATTAAAGTGACTTCAACGAAACCATTTAAAATTTAAATTCCCAATGGTGCAGCGAGTGCACGGAAACAAATTATACTGTCTACATTAAAGAGACACTACTAGATAAAATAAATGATGTATAATTGAGCATGTTTTGATGTATAATAAATTTAAATGTTTCGTCATATTTTGTCATTTTTAGGTCATATTTACCCATTTTTAAGGTCATATTTGCCTGAATATTTCTCTTTTTTTATCATAAAGATCCGAACCATACTCATCACCAACATATGCCCTGTACACTCCCATGACCCTTTTCACCCTCCTTCTGTCTTCCAATGAATCCCATTGCAGCACTTTTATCATATCTGTTAATGATTGCATTCTGCGGTAATTTCCAGAAACAAATCCAGCAGCTCTTTTTTGCACCCTCTCCAACTCCTGTATTTGATACTCAAAATGTGTGTCCCATACTACACTACCATATTCAAGCAATGGTCTGACTAAAGTTTTGTAATCCAATAACTTTATTTCTCTCATATATACCCTCAATGATTTAGTGTCTCATTCTCAAAGTTGTAAGTCAGCTCAGGAGGAATGCACTGATAATAAACTATTTTTCTTTGCATTTAAGTGCTTACTAGATTCGATTATAATTGAATGCCTCCTAGAAGCTTGCCAGTCCAGCTTCATGTGACGGAAAATTTCCGGTGTTACATCTCCTGTCATATCTAAAGGCAATGGACATTCTTTGAAGGTACGACATTTATTTGTACATTCCCCATTGTGGAATATTTGTTAGACATAACTTTAGTTATAAGACATTCGTGCTCAGGCCAACTGCCTTAACCTCGGAGACGATATAAGTAACCAAGGTATTGAGTTCATCAACGTCGTTAACCAAAATCACAAGTTTCAGGGCTTCTGAAACTGATTTTAATCCCAATTCTACCCGTTCTAGTTTTGACATTACCATTTCAAAGACAGATTAAAATAATTTCGGAGAGATAGAATCACTTTGATTAACGTCTCTTTCGATGCGGAAGTCATTAGTTGTTTGCCTGGGCAGGTGCCACAGATGACTGAAGCACCTGATATAAGCTGTGCCCACGCCATGTTCAGCTGATGTTCAGCATACATTTAATATGTGTAATTAACTATGTTCTTGTTTTGATAGGAGCTATTACAGAGTCCGTTAACACTGATGAACAGGGTAAGCAACATCGCTGGATGGTGGCGGAGAATCTTTGTCCCAGAGATAAATGAAAGAAACTGTAAAACATGGGAACTCGTCTGCAGCATGGAAATAAGGTAAAAGAAATGAATCCAAAAATTATGATCTCAAAAGCGTATCTGAGAAATGTTAAAACAGTTTCTTATGTGTAAAGGAATTGTAACTAATAATATTATGTGAATGAAAGAGTTTATTGTCAGATGGAGAGTGATTTGAAATAATAGGGGAGCTTAATTTATTGTATATAAAGACAGAATTTAATGTGTGGAACAAAATATTAGTGAATTTAGTATAAGAAATGAAGTCCAATTGCCTTTAAAAAGCTTAAGTTGATTTCGTGGAAAATTTGAACAATTTGTCAGAAACACTGAAAGAATATAAATTCCGTGAAGGTTAGAAGCAAGTTGGTCTTAATATTACACTTAAAGAAAATGGGAAAGTAATTGTGTAAGGAAATTGTAACGGGGAATATCCTCTATCACAATTAAATTAAATTAAAGCCTTCAACATTTACTTCAATGCCTTCATTAAATACTTTAACTGCTACTTTACCAATAAATTATTAATATTTTATGTGAGGATACTATACTTTTGGAGAGAATTATAATCCCCATTATCATGAAGTTCTTTTTATTTTCACTGTGGTTGACTTTATAAAAATATTTTTGTAAACAAGCAAATTATTCATCTCAATTAGACTTTGAGTTTTATTTTGTTTTGTTGCCGTCCGCGTTTCGCCTCTTATCGAGGCATCATCAGAGACGAATCTGCGTTAAAGTTTCCGCATAGTTTTACATAACTTCTTTTCCCAGGTTTATCATATAAAGTGCTTTTTAACTTCTTATTTATAGTCATAAAATAATCGCTGTTTTGACTGTATTGTGTGTTCAGTCAGTCCGATGTCGCGTAAAGGCTGTTGAAAATGTTCTTCGTTTCTCAGAATTATTAATTTTTTTCGTGTCAGTTTTGTTAACAATTGTATTATTACTTTCGGTGATCAAGATAGTAAGGTTCTCGTCTGAAAAGAGTCAATTACTCTAGCAAACTATTCTCTTTGCTAAAAATGTGCGTTTTATGACTCGAAGTTAACTAATATTTTCAGTAACGACAATTATAACATCAATGTTTTAAGCTTCTTAGAATTTCCTGGTGTGAAGTCTATAACTTATTAATTAAAAAGAATTATCTTCAGCCACATCTACATTGAAGATTCAAAATTCTTCTGTGCACTATGCTAGCCATTGTTATCTTACTTACTCATTCTGCCTCGGCAGATCAGAGCGTCATTTTCACTTACCTGAAACAAAAAGTGCAGAGACATGCGTTAGTAACAGACAAGTTTAAAAGTAACAGCTTAAGCGCGTAACAGTGACTACAGTGTTATTACTACTTTGGGTGCTGTCTTAAATACTTTGGCACTGCCATGAATGCAAAGATAAATAAACATTCTAGCTGCATAAATATTGTATAATGCCAAAAATCGATGAGGTTATGTATGTCGAATATTGACCTGTTACTTATGGGAGCTGACCAGAAATTTTTTTGTGAATCAAGTCGACAAAATGTTTGGTAGCAGCATGCCTTGTGTCCAGTTTGTTAAATGTCTGTAAGAACTGTAGAGCACAACAAATTCTACAAAAAAAAGTCGGTGGTAGCATTATATTCACTAGCGTTGTATAAACTGCTGTCTACTCACGCTCGAATTTGCTCGACTATTCCTATGACCGGTCCTATGAACTCGGGCGAGCTGTGTTTGCTGGAGTTACTTACTCCATGATCGGTGGATAATCGAAAGCTCGGCGGGCAATCGAAAGCTCGGCGGGCAAACGAAGGCTCGGCGGACAAACGTAGGCGTGGAGGGCAAAAGAAGGCTCGGTGGATAAACGAAGGCTCGGCGGATAAACGAAGGCTTGACGGACAAACGAAGGCTCGGCGGATAAACGAAGGCTCCGCGGAATAAACGAAGGCTCGGCGGACAAACGAAGGCTTGGCGGATAAACGAAGGCTCGGAGGATAAACGAAGGCTCGGCGGACAAACGAAGGCTTGGCGGATAAACGAAGGCTCGGAGGATAAACGAAGGCTCGGCGGATAAACGAAGGCTCGGCGGATAAACGAAGGCTAGGCGGATAAACGAATGCTCGGCGGACAAACGAAGGCTTGGCGGATAAACGAAGGCTCGGCGGACAAACGAAGGCTTGGCGGATAAACGAAGGCTCGGCGGATAAACGAATGCTCGGCGGATAAACGAAGGCTTGACGGACAAACGAAGGCTCGGAGGATAAACGAAGGCTCGGCGGATAAACGAAGGCTCGGCGGACAAACGAAGGCTTGGCGGATAAACGAAGGCTCGGAGGATAAACGAAGGCTCGGCGGATAAACGAAGGCTCGGCGGATAAACGTAGGCGTGGAGGGAAAAAGAAGGCTCGGTGGATAAACGAAGGCTCGGCGGATAAACGAAGGCTTGACGGACAAACGAAGGCTCGGCGGATAAACGAAGGCTCGGCGGATAAACGAAGGCTTGACGGACAAACGAAGGCTCGGAGGATAAACGAAGGCTCGGCGGATAAACGAAGGCTCGGCGGACAAACGAAGGCTTGGCGGATAAACGAAGGCTCGGAGGATAAACGAAGGCTCGGCGGATAAACGAAGGCTCGGCGGATAAACGAAGGCTAGGCGGATAAACGAATGCTCGGCGGACAAACGAAGGCTTGGCGGATAAACGAAGGCTCGGCGGACAAACGAAGGCTCGGCGGATAAACGAAGGCTCGGCGGATAAACGAATGCTCGGCGGACAAACGAAGGCTAGGCGGATAAACGAATGCTCGGCGGACAAACGAAGGCTCGGAGGATAAACGAAGGCTCGGCGGATAAACGAAGGCTAGGCGGATAAACGAATGCTCGGCGGACAAACGAAGGCTCGGCGGACAAACGAATGCTCGGCGGACAAACGAAGGCTTGGCGGATAAACGAAGGCTCGGAGGATAAACGAAGGCTCGGCGGATAAACGAAGGCTCGGCGGATAAACGAAGGCTAGGCGGATAAACGAATGCTCGGCGGACAAACGAAGGCTCGGCGGATAAACGAAGGCTCGGAGGATAAACGAAGGCTCGGCGGATAAACGAAGGCTAGGCGGATAAACGAATGCTCGGCGGACAAACGAAGGCTCGGCGGACAAACGAAGGCTCGGCGGATAAACGAAGGCTCGGCGGATAAACGAAGGCTCGGCGGATAAACGAAGGCTCGGCGGACAAACGAAGGCTCGGCGGACAAACGAAGGCTCGGCGGACAAACGAAGGCTCGGCGGACAAACGAAGGCTCGGCGGATAAACGAAGGCTCGGCGGATAAACGAAGGCTCGGCGGATAAATGAAAGCTCGGCGGATAAACGAAGGCTCGGCGGATAAACGAAAGCTCGGCGGAAAAACGAAGGCTCGGCGGATAAACGAAGGTTCGGCGGACAAACGAAGGTTCTGCGGACAAACGAAGGCTCGGCGGATAAACGAAGGCTCGGCGGATAAACGAAGGCTCGGCGGATAAACGAAGGTTCGGCGGACAAACGAAGGCTCGGCGGGTAAACGATGGCTCGGCGGACAAACGAAGGTTCGGTGGATAAACGAAGGTTCGGTGGATAAACGATGGCTCGGCGGACAAACGAAGGTTCGGCGGACAAACGAAGGCTCGGCGGGTAAACGATGGCTCGGCGGATAAACGATGGCTCGGCGGATAAACGAAGGCTCGACGGACAAACGATGGCTCGGCGGACAAACGAAGGCTCGGCGGATAAACGAAGGCTCGGCGGATAAACGAAGGCTCGGCGGATAAACGAAGGTTCGGCGGACAAACGAAGGCTCGGCGGACAAACGAAGGCTCGGCGGATAAACGAAGGCTCGGCGGATAAACGAAGGCTCGGCGGATAAACGAAAGCTCGGCGGATAAACGAAGGCTCGGCGGATAAACGAAAGCTCGGCGGATAAACGAAGGCTCGGCGGATAAACGAAGGTTCGGCGGACAAACGAAGGTTCGGCGGACAAACGAAGGCTCGGCGGATAAACGAAGGTTCGGCGGACAAACGAAGGCTCGGCGGACAAACGAAGGCTCGGCGGATAAACGAAGGCTCGGCGGATAAACGAAAGCTCGGCGGATAAACGAAGGCTCGGCGGATAAACGAAAGCTCGGCGGATAAACGAAGGCTCGGCGGATAAACGAAGGTTCGGCGGATAAACGAAGGCTCGGCGGATAAACGAAAGCTCGGCGGATAAACGAAGGCTCGGCGGATAAACGAAAGCTCGGCGGATAAACGAAGGCTCGGCGGATAAACGAAGGTTCGGCGGACAAACGAAGGCTCGGCGGACAAACGAAGGCTCGGCGGATAAACGAAAGCTCGGCGGATAAACGAAGGCTCGGCGGATAAACGAAAGCTCGGCGGATAAACGAAGGCTCGGCGGATAAACGAAGGTTCGGCGGACAAACGAAGGTTCGGCGGACAAACGAAGGCTCGGCGGATAAACGAAGGCTCGGCGGATAAACGAAGGCTCGGCGGATAAACGAAGGTTCGGCGGACAAACGAAGGCTCGGCGGGTAAACGATGGCTCGGCGGACAAACGAAGGTTCGGTGGATAAACGAAGGTTCGGTGGATAAACGATGGCTCGGCGGACAAACGAAGGTTCGGCGGACAAACGAAGGCTCGGCGGGTAAACGATGGCTCGGCGGATAAACGATGGCTCGGCGGATAAACGAAGGCTCGACGGACAAACGATGGCTCGGCGGACAAACGAAGGTTCGGCGGACAAACGAAGGCTCGGCGGACAAACGAAGGCTCAGTGGACAAACGGAGGATCGGCGGACAAACGAAGGCTCGGCGGACAAACGAAGGCTCGGCAATGCAGGAATAGCGCATAGTGGCTTCCTCGACCGTGCCACTCAACAACGATGGTACGTCATAGAAAACTGGACAAGATTGTACGGTAGGAGCATTCTAGAATCTATAGTATATCAGTAATTACTACCATCATTTTGTGGAAGTTCTTTCAATTGAATCGCCGTAGATATGACGTGCAAAATGTATGTGTTTGACAAACATCTGTAACGGCAGTATTACAAACTATGACATCAGAACACAGTCGAAAAGCATAACATAAATAAGTTTTCTACAGTTAATGGCATACATAAAGCATACCCTGAATCCACATTTAGTACATCATGATTTTTACGGAGGTTTCAAATATGTGATGACTTGTAAGGATTTGTTCCTATTAATGCATAATATTGCTTTGACTTTATTGACACAAATGATATCAATCTAATGAATGATCGTTAGTATAAAAAAGTTATCCATATGTTCAGGAGAAAGTTTGTTCCACTTTTGCATTGCCGTAAAAATGTTGAAATTTGGCGCAATCTGGCGATTTGTGCCTTGTTCTTTAAGTATCATAATTTTCTGAAAGTAAACGAATACGGTCTTATAAAATGATACAACAGCACGTAGAAAATAATAGGAAGGTAACATGTATTGTCCACTCTTTAATTTTGCAATTACTTCATTCTTAGATTTGGCGTGATTTTGCAATGCAGTTCGTGGCTGTTCCGATTGTAGCCGACGGGTACCAGCGTGGCTTCGTCCCCACGCAGCACGTGAATAACAGACCGAGCCTACTGTCAGGCTCGAGCTTACGTCCAGGCTCGGTCCTCGGTTCTGTTTTTACGGCATTTTGCCAGCAGATGTTTCGCTAGCAGCGACAAACCGATCGAGCCTAGACAGCGTTTGCACGAATCTAATATCTACCTGCTACAGAAGAGTCGCAATAAAAATGTTTGCGTTATAAATTTATAGAAAAGATGTAACTGCTTTACCTTTATGTAAATAAAACATTCCGTTATCCTCAATTGTTAGCACAGAAAAAAATGACCTTTTTGGAACATGGAATTTTCATGTGTAACTTCAAATGTTTTGTGGACAGTCGTGTGAAGAGGCAGGCCAACAAAAATGCAAATGCGCCATGAATTAGACGGCTAGTGGAGACCGTATATACCAATAATGTTTAAATTTCTGGAAATTTTATACATATTTATTTATAAAATGAAGAAGTCTTCTAAATACTGTTCCAAGCAAGGTTGTCCGCTGGTGATAGTTGGGAGCTAAACAGACGATACGGAATGTTCTCGACCACAGTAAAGAGGACCACCGTGCTTTCTGGAGCGCTGAAAATCGTTCCAACAATATAAATCGTCCAAAAACAATTAGAACATATACAAAATTATTTAAAACCATGAATAAACTGTTTGTAAATGATATTAGATAATATTTAAAGGTATTTCAACATCAAACAGACAAATTCAAACAATCCCAAGCATCCTAAATCTCGTTCAACGCATTATGGTTTCCAGAAAGTTTCTTCATTACAGTCTTTTAAGTAATATTTCGGGAACTTTACTGCTTTTAATCTAAATGTAATCCATTTAAACCATTCTCATCAAGGGCGTAGCCAAGTTTAGAATCAGGGTTGGGGGAAAAACAATGAAATTTAATAAAAAGTTGAAAATTGTTTTACTTAAAAGAAAAGAAATAAAATACTCATTTAACTTATTTAAACACTAGGCTGCTAAATATTTACAAAATTTGTTTTTCAATATTAAAAGTTTGAATTTTTATTTTTATATGTTTTTCGCTCTCCCCATCCTGCCCCACCCTGGCCACGCCCAAGATTCTCATCCATCAAAACAATTCTCATTCATAGAAAAGATACACAAAATTCATAATAAATCATTGCGTATAACCATCACTCAAAAATGTAATTAATTTGGAAGATTGTCATTAGCAGAAAAGTTGATCCTAAGTTTATTACAGCCTTACTATAAGAACCTTCAGCTTTTTTTTTTAGTTGTGGCTTTTCGCCTCGTCGATGTCGAGGTCATTAGAGGCGGGATGGGACTGGGGACAATGAACGGGAAGGAATTCGGCCATGACATTTTGAAGGAAGCATCCCGGCATTCGCCTGGAGTGGTTTACAGAAACCATGGAAAACCCAAATCTGGATTCCCGGACTGTGATTCGAACCGGCGTCCTCCCGAATGCGAGGCCAGAGCGTTAACCTCTCACCCACCACGCTCGGTGACCTTCAGACAATCTGAATAGAAACCTAATGGCCGTTTAGTACTGCTGACTGATTAAATCAGTGCTAATGAGCCGGTGGGATATTGTTCCAACTTGGAAGCAGAATTTCAAGAGAGACAGACCAAAGTCCCGAGTCGGCGCTGTTATTTCAGAGCCGAACTTGTTATCACAAGTCTGCAACTTGGTTCCAGAATGTGAAAAACGAGCTCATAATTTCCATCCATTGTGTTTTATGGTCTTCACGGCTCGTTAACTGCAGGCAGGAGCTTCTGCTCTGGAGCTGACGGTCAACTACAAAACTTTAAGTCTAACCGCCCAATACGCCAGTAACGACGAAACTGAACCACTGTCAATCATCAAACGCAACTGTAATTGTAAGTAACACTTGCGTATTTAACACCAGCATACACTTGAAGATTTTCTAAAGAAACAAAAAAACACACACACCTTGGAAGTAGATATAATCATTCAGTTAAATGTTTTCAAGAAAATGAAAAACCTAACGTTCCTCCCTTTTAATTTTAACTGCCAGAAGCTTGCTTTCATTCATTAATCACACTTTACAAAACGCCTCTTGCCTGCACTCAAAATATCGTTAGTTGAATTCACATCGAAAAGAATTGAAAAATTGAAATTATATGAAAGAAACATCAATAAAGTCCCTGACACCTATTAGGGTCTTCTGTGATTTAATTAATATGGTAATTAATTAAATAATCCACCAGAAGGTTATGTTGAGGATTTTTGTGTTTATTTTCCAAAACAACGTCAGCGACATTCACATGAAAAGATACAATATCCAGAGATACTACTCACGCAGTTCCAAAGTGAATCTGTATCAACTAACTGTAAACTATCTATAAACTAAACTCTGCCCTTCTGCCGATTTCTTTATATAGGCTCTATCGAAATTTCTGGAACTTGAAAAGCGTCCGCCAGATATTTCTCGAACATTAACAATTACTCAAACAATTAAACATATTAAAAACAATCAGAAATAATACATAATCACTTACAAAACGGTCAGAAATAGAAATTAAAGATACTTAAATACAAAATTGTTTACAAAAATCATTTTAAACTGTATAAAATTGTCCTGTAGACATCGTAACGTGCATTAATACTTGGAATTACACACATTTAAGCAATTCTCTTTCATTCTTCTGTTCTTAAACATATTAAATGGCCTTTAAATAATTTCCTTTCATATAATAAAGTCTATATACACTGATTTACAAGAAATTGTGAAAGAAACATACCAGATCATATTCAAGCAAACTTTAGCTCACTACAAATACTTCATACAGTACAATACTATTCAAAATTCAGGTATGAGGGCTGTTACAACCTGATACCGTCCCTATCCATTTGCAAAATATTACATTGAGCATTTGCAAATGGAAGCATAACATTTACAATGGCATATAAATATGTGAATATTACGTACAAATTATGTGTGTCAAAAAAATTTAGACTTTTTTGAAACAAATGGAAATTGATATATACATGAATATACCAAATAATCTCATCAAAAGATTGTTTATATTTTCATACGTTTCACTAAAAACCATTGCACTCGAAAGTGTTCATTTTCTTAAAACTATTGCACTAAAAATGTTCATTTTCTAAAAGGTGTTTATTTTCTTAAAACCACTTGTTCACTTCGGTTAGTGTTCATTATTGTCATCCCAAGATGAAAGTATAAATGTGGGAACCAGCTAATTTCCCTGCATATTCGTAGAATTTAGGTTACTTACTTATGTTTTTGTAGTGGTTCACTATTTTTCCGTTTAAATTATTTTTTAAATTTTAATTATTAATTTTTAATTGCGATGAAGCACACGCTACGACGGCAATTCCCTTAGTCATTTAATTAACCCTTTATATTTGTTTAAGTACCTTAAATAATTTGAAAGTTAAACTCCCCCCCCCCTCCCATCTACGTTTGTTATTTAGAATTTTCAATTTTAAATTCCTTCAGCGTTTTTGGTAAATTATTCATCACTTCACTTGGTAATTTATTCCAGGCCCTGACACTCTTACTCACAAAAGAAAATTTTCCCATTCCCTTATGTATGAAATCGAGTACCAGTTTGTAGTCATGGTCATCTTTTTCCATCCATGCACTATTCTTAATTCTCTGAGGAATATCCTTCCAAGCCACATAACCAACATTTGCCTTCTACTACCATGGTATAGTCACACCCCTATCAAAAATTGAGACACATCCATCTCCTAAAAATCGAAATACATTTCCGCTATTTTTCATGAACCGAAATGGTAATTACATTTTGGCAATAAAAGTGTTATACAAACATCAAATAATGTGATGGCTGTGACTCAATTTTGGATACGGGCGTGACTAGACCACCTACAGCTTATAGTACTGTCTTGGTAGATGTGTATAATTGGTTGAATAAGTCCTAGGAGGAAATGGAATGATGCGCAGCTTAGGTCGTTCGGATACATATAAACATGGTAGTACATTTCGAGCGGTCTCTTCACCCTCCTCATGTCTTCCAACGACTCTCAATCCAACTCCTTTATCCTATCAGTTACTTAGTCCTGCGATAATCTTCGCAAACAAATGTAACTGCTTTTCTTTGCACGCCCTCCAGTAAAATCTGAAGCCAACCATAAAGGGAGGTATGTGCTACGTTTAAATCAACATATTAATCATGAAGAGGATTGTGCAATGGAACTATGTGAAATAGAAATGTGTACAACATATTACGCAGCAGGTTGTGCCAGAAGTGAAGGTCGTGTTAATTACCTTCGAAAAACCCCGCCGATACAGGGATTCGATCCAGAGTCGTTACAATCTCCAGTCAGACGCCTTAACCACTTAGCCAACAGACCGCTCAACAACAATTTCGCTAAGCAACTGAAATGGCAGAAAACTGCGTTCAATCCATTGCTGACGGGTTTAGAATCTATTTATATTCGATGTAGATGTTTTAGATATATTCTCTATCCATAGAAATGGCTATTATTGTGAGCTAAGAAATATGAGCAACATTCCGCGATTATAAAACTGAGTTTTTTTTAGTGTTATTCAATAACAATTTGATACACTTCTCGCTAATTAAATAATTTGTCCTGTAGTTATTTAATCATAATTGCCCTTAATTGCTTCGTCCTCCAATTCAATGTCGTTGATCACCAGTGTAGTGTATCGGCAAACTACATGGAAATATTTGCGATATACTGGGCTCCTAGTTCGCACAGGTGGACATTACAAAGAAAAGTGGCGACGGCGATGCTGTGGTATGTGACCTTGAGGCAGGTAGCAAGTGCCGTTAGGGTGAGGGGAGAGCACGGTAGATTGCCAGTGTGTGGGGAGTGCCTGGCCAGCAGACGGCCAGAACATGATGTGCGGTGACTAACGTTAGCACGGTCTGTGGTGGTGCTCTATGTTACATGTCGTCATCGGAGTGGATGACGCGGTCCGACGTCCAGCAGATGGATCATTGCCTGGGATTACTGCGCGCAGCAGACTTGGAGCCTTCTGCAAAATGGTAACTCAACAGAGATTTTTATGATCACCGCAAAGAGCTGTCGAATTGGCGCCTTCTGCAAAATGGTAACTCAACAGAGATTTTTATGATCACCGCAAAGAGCTGTCGAATTGATCAACCCAGAGACTCTCACTGCCCCGCCGAGTATAATGAACAGACATATAACGAAACCCCTGAGAATTGATAGATATTGAACCCATTGTATTAAGAGTTGATAGTTTAGTTGTAATTGAAAAGTAAATTATTAATAAATGTTAATGTCAAACGCACGTGAAACGGTGTTGCCACCACGTAAAGTAACAACCCAATTCCCCTTCTCAGAAATGTCATTCAATAATAATATTTTTTGTTGATAAAAAAATTAAATTAAAAGGTAATTTAATTCATAAGAAGAAGGAGTATTTGTTGTACGCTTCACCAGGGGTTTTTACCTTCCCCCAAAGGTTAAATAACTATTGGATTAAATAGTTCCATGAAATGACAATGCCAACGAATCACTATTCATATCATATTTATTTCTCCGCGAGCTGCATGTTAACATTATACGCGCATAAGGCATGAGACTCCTTTAAAGATACTAAAGCAGAAATAAACAAATATTTCAGAGATCAAACTCACAAACGACTGCTTGATGACTCAAAAACAAATCTTCTGACAACTGGTTTGTTTACTGCACCACTACTGCTACTTGCTCGCCATTGGCGCGGGCTTAAATAGGCGCTACAGAAACATCCAGAACACAACAAAGAGTGCCGACAGACGTTTCTTGAGCGTTAACAATCCCACTGACTATCAAAATCGTACTACAACAATTACCGGATGTACAATATCACCCACAATCTATATATTAATACGCTAAGCGAAAACTTATGTTACATTTTTAAGAATATTGCGCGCACGGAGAAGTGTGAGATTTGGCATAGTTAAAGATTATATGTAGAAGAAGTGAAGGAAGCTAAAATCTATATATAATATGCGTTACAAATACATTAAATTAAGTAAAATAAGACGCTCGCTCGCCTACATAGTTCGCTCAGATGGCTGGTAGATGGCACAGTTAGCGGCCTTACTTTGTCTTCTTTGGTGAAACAAAACAGTCGAAATTAATCTCTGAATTCATATAGAAGCAAGAAGCAACATTTCGATGGCTGTTAGATATCTCAGCTAGCGGCCAGAATATTGGGCGAACGGAGGAACTTAAAGAAATACAGAAAGCTAAAATTATATATAATATATTTTACAAACTTCGTAATGGATATAAGCAGTCAGAGATAATCGATTGCTTCAGTTGTAAACAAATGCGCAGTTTGTCTCTGGTTTGCGACATAGGCTGCGCAGAACGTATTTCCTGTAAACTTTTTACTCTTGATCCAGGCCGAATTTCAAGCTAACCATTATCACTATGACAAAAGGAACCTATTTAGGTTGATATGATCCCTATATTTTTGTGTCATTTTTACAGTGCTGCAACATATCGCGGTTGTGGAGCATCCCATATTTCGGAATTTAATTCGTGGCGACTTTTCCGGAAAAGGAGAGTGCTAAACGTGAAGAGGACACTATAAGGAAACAGTTAATCCAAATTTCAACAGGCCAGTAACAGTTTTTCACTGGTGGAGAATGTCCCACCCCACCCAAAAATATAATAAGCATAGTTAATACAAGTTACAAATAGATTATTAAAATAAAAAATTAATTTGCGATCGTGTGTGTGCGCGTGAAATAGGATCGGAGCCAACGTTCTTACGTGAATTCCCCGCATTGAGACACACTGTGGTCTTTGGTAAAACGAAAGACTCGGATAAAGTAGAGATTAATGTTTGAAGTTATGAAAGGAATACTTCGAAAAGGAATATAGCGATTCTGCCAGAACTATATGGTCATTTGATTATTTAAAATGTTAAACTTTGGTTAAGTGTCTTGATTTTTTAATTTCATTAGAGAGAGAGAGAGACAAGAAATGAGGAATACTTATTTGCGTGAAATTCAAAATGATAATAGACCAAATTTAAATAGCGAACACACAAAATGACGAAATTATTTTGATAGATACATTTAAATGCGCATGTTTCATAAAGCTAAAGCAGTTTTCCAGCCTTAAGTCAAAATGGATATTTTGAATTCAGAAATATCGATAAATACATTTCATCATTTGCTATGGTTAGACTAGAAGCTAAAATTTAGCATACAGTCACGCGTGGAGTGTATCGTTTTAATTTTATAGTTAATGCAGTGAATTACTAGATTATTACTCTTTCATGAAAGAAACTAAACAACGTAATGAATTACGGTTGAATTTCGATCGCTGGGCGATCACTAGTCATAATAAAACACCTACAAATGGAAATAAAAGTTATTTACAGGTTTTTACACACAAAATTACTAACATAAACCAGTCCAAACCGTTGAGAATAGTCCTCCAAATATCGTGGCTCATATCAACACTTACAATTACAAACTTTTAATTAACTCCCATAAAGTTTTAATGCACTTATGTTGTGGGGCTTATATTTAAACATAATGTTTCATACGGTGCCACGTGCTACTACTAGTATAGCTGTCCCAGCTTTTACACATTTGCAGATTCTATTGACTCGGTCGCCAGTCCAATGGTCAGTGCCAAACGAAAGGTTGAATAAGTCATATTCCGGTACTACTATATGCTACAGAAGAAAGTCTACACACACACACATATAGTTAATCATGGATCACAAAAGTGGGGACTGCACCACTTTCGGAACCTTCGCGAAACTGGTACTAACCTGTTGAAATTTACATGAGTCGCTTCGTCTTCTTCACGTTTTGCGTTCATACTTTGCGTTCATAGTTTTCTAGAAGTTTAATTAAAAATGCCGAAATATGAAAGGCCGAGCAACTGCGAAATGCTATCAGCACTGCAAAAATAACATAAAAATTTCGGTACAGGGATCATATCAACCTAAACCAATTTCGTTTTGTCATAGAAATCGTGGATAGGTTGAAATAGGGCCTGGACCAAGTGCACAAAATTTAGCGAAATTTTTGCTATGCGGCATCCATCACGGAAATGGCGTATTTGTTTACGATGGAAGCAATCGATTATCTCTGGTTGCTCGTTGCTATGTAAGACGTCGGGCATCACCGTATTACAAATCCGATAAATATTGTCTATTTGTCAATTTTTGTGGGACTTTTTACAACGTAGAAGAGCTGAAACGGCCAAAAAACATTACAACAAACGATTAAATCGACATTTTAAGAGACTGTCACTGATTTTTCAACTTTGCAGCATCTAACGGCTGTGCGTCGCTGTCATATTTCGGCATTTTTAATTAAATTCCTGGTAACTTTTCCGCAAAGTATGAGCGCAAAACGTGAAGAAGACGAAGCGAGTGATGTAAATTTCAACAGGTTCGTACCAATTTCGCGAAGGTTCCTAAAGTGGTGCAGTCCCCACAAAAGTTTGATTAAACTTAACATACATTCGCCAGCGCTAGCGACGAGACACTTTTAAAACTTTTTCACTGAAGTTGCTAGTTTGGTGAAAAGGAAGTAAAATTCACATAAACAGCGACTGAAGCACATTTCTGTTTCACACTCCGGGCGATCTAACAACACCGCCAATCGAATGTTATATTCACTCGCGAAACGCGATTCAGTGCTAGCTTTGTCCACAGTATAATATCCTCTCTCTCCACACTGTTTCTGTTAAACGTCTCAGTCATTACGCGACGATGTTCGCGGATTACAATTCACTTTAAACTCGTGCACTGCCGGTGTCATCTTGACACGTCCGACCTGTGCGTACTCTCGCGACCGACTCCCCATACCACAATCCAGACTCCTGCCCTCAACTCTAGCGATATTGTTCATCGCACCTGCGATATCACACACTCAGAAGCATACAGATGTTTATATAATTAACACTGTGGCGATACTAAGTGTATGATGGAAAACATTACTTTTACATCTCTAATTCTACTTCGTCTCGGCGCAAGTCGGATCTATTCGCAGAAAACAATGTCGAGTAATGCTTTTTAATGGGTCTGTCGCGACGGAAGAAAAAAGAGAAACTTTACGGGTAAACACAAGTTTACCTGCGACACATCTACGGATTACTGAGACAAAACGCCTCGCCCGCGACTGTCAAAGGGACTTTTTTTTAGCGTCGTCCCAGCGCGTAGGAGTGGGCGCACGAATTCCTTTCTCTTCTTTTTTCCCCGCGTTCGGTCCGGCGCTGTTTCCAGTCCCCACTGGACAAAGGCTGTCTGGTCCAGCTCCAGCTCCAGCCACATAAAGACCACTCCGTCTGCTCGACGCACGCCGTCGTCGGCATTTTAGGTTTATTTTTTTCTTTCCTTGTTGCTGCCATTCAAACAGTGAATAAATTTGAGTGTTGCATTAGCTGGTTTCACAACATTCCCTCTTGCATTACTGTTCACTTCACCCCAAAAACTTGATGGGTATCTCGTTTTAAAATTAAAACTAGTGTAAGCCCGTAACCATTTTTTGCGTATCGTCACTGGTCTAGAATAGTTCCAGTTTTTAGGGTCGAAGATTATGACAGGTTGACCTCATCTGACCAAATACGAACTTGACCTATGTTTTACCGTTAGAATGAATAAAATGTATTTTTCGTCTGAAGAACTCAGAAGTATAATAATATAAACGTATATTAAAATCTAAGCTTAAAGCATGCTAATTTAATAGCTAACACGTTCTCCGTTATTGCAGAGATCATGAGTAATTTAAGTTTCTTCAACTCGACATGTTACTGAAAAGAAATCCCACGTTTTTTAAATCTACCGATATTTGTTACTTATAAAATGCTACGAAAAGCAAAATTAATGAATGTATTATGTTAATTAATTTTATAGCAGTTGCTTAGGTATTAAACACTGCATATTCTAAAATCTCTGCTTGCTGTTCATTAACGTCAAGAATATCGTTGTCAAAAGTGCTGTCTTTTCCTGAAATAAGAAGAGGAAGAAAATATTTTAGTCACATGTTTTAAATACTAAATGCTGCAGCTAAAGACAAAAATCAAGTGAATTAATGTGTATCACATCGCGTTTATATAGTCAATAACCTTTAAATCTATATAAAAAGGTAAGCTTAGCGCTCATTTGTGTATAAACTTTGGTCATAGGCACTGATATCGTAGCGACAATATTAACGGAGATTGTGGTTAGGTTGAAATTTTGCCTGGACCAGAATGAAAACAAAACCACCTTCTCACAGCAAATGTTAGTTATCAGTTATTTAAGATACTTTCATAAGCATTATGTCACGTAGTGACGTCATGTATCGCGACGTAAACTACTCCCATAAAGTCGACATCTTACTGGAAAGTAGTTCCATATTTTTTTAACAGTAAAGTTCATCGGTATGTTTTTTTAACTATCAAATGCTATTAAAATCAAACTTTATTTGGTTCTTAGGCATTAAATTGTGGACATAACCTCGAATTTCTTGTAAATGTATCTCTGGTCGCCATTTCTCAAGCGACGGCTGGCCCATGACGTCACCATTTCCCAGCCAATAGCTATCAAGGTGAGTGGATGACCTTACGAAATTATATAGTAGATATTACTCCAAGAAGTATCACTTTCAAGTGTGTTAATTCTTTTTTCAAAGACATCGGACTTAATACAAATGCTCCAGCGATTCTAACTTGCAACACCTTCAAAACTAAACTTTTCAAAACTAACTCGTCTCTGCCAATCGCTTATATAGGCGTTACAGAAATTTCCAGAATAATTCAAAGACTTCCGCCCGATGTTTCTCGAATTCTAACAATAGCTAAACAATTAAAATCACGTTAAAAACAATCAGAATGAATACAAAATCATTCACAATCATTACGAAACGCACAGAAATTAAAATTAAAGATGTCTAAACACAAATTATCCACATAAATTCAATCCAATTTGTCGGAAATTGTCCTTCAATCGTCGTAGCTCACACATCAATGCTTAGAATTACAAACTTTTAATCATTTTTTCGTGTAATACTGTTTTGGAAGATATTAAAGTGATGAAATGTAGCAGAAATGATACCAATACTAGCAGATTAAATATAAAAATAGGATCGGATGCAATATGAGTAGTGAGTGAGTTCTGTTACTTCGGAAGCAAAATTACAACCGATGGCCGAAGCAGGAATGATGTTAAAAGCAGAATAGCACTAGCAAAAAAAGCCTTCATGAAAAAGAGAAACCTTTTAGTTTCAAATATTGTTCTAGGAATTAGAAAGAACTTTTTAAAACTCTATGTGTGGAGCACAGCACTTTACGGTAGCGAAACATGGATTTTAGGAATACCGGAAATAAAGAAAATTGAAGCATTTGAAATGCTACAGAAGAATGCTGAAAATTAAGTGGACAGACAAAATAAGAAATGAACGAGTTTTGGAAATTATGGGTGAGAAAAGAAGTTTGTGGAAGAAGCTTACAGAAAGAAGAGACAGGCTGGTAGGTCATATTTTGAGACATGCAGGATTGGTTAATTTATTAGTGGAGGGAACAGTCGAAGGTAATAACTGTAGAGGAAGACAGAGATTAGAATATATGAAGCAGATAATTGAGGACGTGGGTTGTAAGGGGTATGTAGAAATGAAGAGTTTAGCACAGGATAGGAAGGGATGGAGGATTGCATCAAACCAGTCTATAGACTGACGACAACGAAAAAAAAAAAAAAAAATAAAAATAGTATTTACATAGTTTCTTGCCATAAAACAATGTTCATTTAATTATCTCCTTACGTCATTTACAATAGTCTGATAAGAGAAAACAGTGCAAAATGCCTTCTGGAATCAAAAGGGAAGAAAGCTACGTGCTACTTGGAGGGATGGGGGGGGGGGGGAGTTCACAGGAAGCCTAAATGTAGCTACTTGGTTTATCGACGCTCCCCTACCGCATAATTTAAAAACGTGTCTGGTATTGATTTCTGCTCCGAGGGACTACCTTGTCACCTATCGCATACGAGATGTGTATTAAGTTCACTACAGTGTGGAGCCCTATTTGCGTCACGCTAGACTCTCACTTGCAGTGTTTTATAGTGACAGCTGGTGTCAAAGCGTCATGGAGTATCTTGCAGCTGTGGAGAGCGGCTCTTGTTTGTATGCATAGTCCGGCTGTGTTCGGAGTGTAAACTGACTGGAAGCAGCCCGTAATGCCAGGGGTTTAACCAGCGCTGTTCCATTATTAGTCTCGTGAAACTCGCAAATGCCGGGATCAGTCACGGGCGGTTCGGATCGAGCCACTTAAGACGATCACCGGAGAGATCGATACGGCTCCCAGGGGCATTTCGCCATCAATTAATGCACTTCAAACAGTTTCCACTGTTCAAAGCTCTCTCCAAGTAGATGTCATTCTATTCGACTTTTCTTTTTCGTAGAATCGACTTCAAACATAGTAATCTCTTTTTCTTTGTAGACTATAACCTGTTCTTTTATTGCCTCTCTTTTATTAATCTTCTGGAATTGTTGCAAAACACTTCTTCCATCGTTCTGACGATCTTTTCTATTTTTCCACTGACAGATATATTGTCTGTTGGGGTTTAACCATTCTTTCTTTTATCAATTTTCCCGACGTGTGCATTCCAATATTCTCTTCCTCCATTTACCATTCTGTTTTATGCAACAAATCTCTGACCGAAGGAGTAGCTTGCTGTTGAGGAGACGGGCTAACATCCAATCCGCCGGAATAAAACCCCACAAAAAACATAAAAAACACAAAAAACAATAAAACAAAACCAACAAACGCCAAGAAACAAAAAAGTAAAAAAACAAAAAAACAAAGAAAAAACATCACTTGCTTTTTTTTAAAACTGCTTAACGTCTCTTAACAGCGAGGTATTTAGAGGCAGGAAAGGATGGGGGCAAGAAATGGGAAGGAATTCGGCCATGGCCTTTTTAAAGCATCCCGGCATTTTCCACTTTTCTTGCTCTTAGAGTACAGTAGTCCCAGACATGGGACAGCTTATCTGATGACACACATGACACGGTGTGTGTGTAGACATTACAGCAAAAGCTTTTCGCTGTAGTATAAAAGACGTGATCTGAAGGCAGAATAACTAGTGTAAAAGCCGGCACTTTGATAAGCTTTTGATTAATGACTATCTCTTGCTATTCAGACCTGTCATCAATTAACGATGATATCCCTTACTCAATTCATTCTCCAATTTACTGACTGCTAGCGTTGGTCCCCATGGAATTTTACCTTTTCCCACAAGCTGGCACAAGGGTGTAGGAAGATTCTCTTTTTTAGATAATGGTGTCAGGGACTGGAATAAGTTACTAAGAGAATTGGTGAATAATTTACCAAAAACGTTGAAAGAATTTAAAGAGGGCAAATGTAGGTGGATGCACGAAAGAGGGAAGATGGGTGTGTAGGGAAATTGCCCCCGGAGCGTGCGCTCCATTGCAATTAAATTAAATTAATTAAGGTGGTACTATTCTTGACTGAATCCAATAGTTCTCCAAATGACAACACACGAATCGCTTTTAAATTAATATTTATTTTTCCTTGATCTCTAAGATAGTATTAGGCACCAGAAGTCTCCAAATACACTAACATAGAAATATTCCAGCGATTAAACGCACAAACAAAAATTCCGACAACGACTAGCAACTAAGGGAGCGTCCATAAACCACGTAGCTCGATTTTGGCCTCCTGTGAACTCCCCCTACCCCCCACGCAGCCCTACGTGGCTTTTGCCTCTACCCTCCCCCCCCCCCCTCACGTAGCACGTAGCTTTTTTCCCTTTTGATTTCAGAAGATATTTTGTGCTGTTTTCTGTTGTCAGACTATTGTAAATTACATGCGCAGATAATTAGATGAGGGAAATAAATATTCACATGTTGTTGTGACTTCTGTTCCTAATTTTAACTGTGAAAAATGTTATGAAAGAAAAGCTACGTAGCCTGGCTCGGAACCCCCCCTCCCCCCACGTTGCCTAGCGTAGCCTTCCAGCTAACCCCTACCCCCCCCTGGACCGAGCCACGTAGTTTGTGCACGGTCCCTAACTACACGTCTCTGCCGCTCGTTCATATAGACGCTGCAGAAAAATCCAGAATAACGCAGAGAAAGCTGCTCGATGCTTCTCAAACGGCAACAATGCAGTCAACAATCAAAACCACATTAAAACAATAAGAATTAATACAAAATAATACACAATCACCACGAAACACACGGAAATGAAAATGAAAGATATTTACAGCTATTTACACTAAAAATTATCAACATAAACCTTTCCAAACAGTTTGAAACTGTCCTCTAAACATCGTGGCTCACCACAGTGCTTACAATAACAAACTTTTAAGTAACGTTTCATACATTATACTTTCCTTGATCATATTACATATCATTTACACAGTATTTCCCCATAAAACAATGCTCATTTACATGACGAATATACACAAATTCATAGTTAATTGCATAAAAAATACACAAATCCTTAATTAATAACCTCGCAGCTTGCTGTACATAATGCTTACAATAAGATTTCATTAAAGGGCTGTGTCTGCAGAGTGTTATAACTTGTTGAGACCGCATAGAAATCTACCAGTATATAGGAACCAGAGATTCAAATAAATATGGAGGTGTTTCGGAAAACAGTTGTTACTTTGATGGCGGCCCAGCATTCGCCATGTTTTATTCGTGGGTCTGTGCTTGTCTTTCGGCAACGTCATTTATTTCTAGATTCATGATTTCTCTTCAGTTTGACACGTTAATAGTTAAATTTTAATTGTAGCTTCTGGTATTGAAGCTTTTATAACGATTACGAGTCGAAAGTTTAGCTTGCACAACAACCGAATTGAGAAAACTGTTAGTGGAAATAAATAGCTAAATGGAGTGAATGTTCACAAGTATAAAGAGGAAAGGGGACAGTTTAAAAAAAGCTTTAAGAACATCTTACGAACTTTTAGTCTGGCAATATCCCGCGTCGTTAAAATCTTCTAATTAATTTTCATTAAAAGTTCGGTTACTTTAAATTAAACGAAAGGCCAAAATATTGCGGAATAAGCCCCGTGATATTACGTAAATTTACGGATATTCTGTAAAATGATCCCAAAATAGCTCAATTTATTTTAATTTTGCTTAAGTAGCTCGAAAACAGTGACAGGTAAATCAGAACACTTATGCCACATTACTTTTTATGCATACAAGTTGTATATTAGTGAGGATAGACTACGTCATCACACCCATTTTATAAGATGCATGTCTCCCCAGTTTTTCTATTTTTATTATAGCTTTTTGATTGTTACATATGTTAGGCTCAAAGACCGAAATCGAGAAAAAAAACGACCACAACACGTTGTGAAAAAAGGGCTGCTAGATTTGTTTCTGGAAATTATCGCAGAATGCAATCAGTGACGGATATGATAAAGGAGCTGGAATGGGATTCATTGCAAGACAGGAGGAGAATGAGGAGGGTCATGGGAGTGTACAGGGCATATACTGGCGATGAGGCATGGAAAGATATTGCAATAGGTATGAAAAGTAGTGCATGGAAGGGAAAAGATGACCATGACCACAAGCTGGCACTCGATTTCAGGCACAAGGGTGTGGGAAGATTCTCTTTTTTAGGTACGGATGTCAGGGATTGGAATGAGTTACCAAGAGAAATGATGAATAATTTACCGAAAACTTTGAAAGAATTTAAAGATAAAATTTGTAGAGGGCAAATGTAGGTGGGTGCAGGATAGGAGGAAGATGGGTGTGTAGGGAAATTGCCACCGGAGCCTGTGCTCCATTGCAATTAAATTAAATTAAATTAGTATCTGAATCTTTCTGTTTACGACGAATCGGTCCAGGGTGAATTTAATATATATGATTCTTCTTACCAGTCGGGTTACAAGATTCTAAAAAATAAATAAATAAAATGTAAATCGTTATGTGTGGGACCTGGACCAGAAGCGAATTTCGTACTGTGGCCTTTTTCAGCTAGCCACAACGATGGCTGTTTTTTGTAGGTGTCATAACGCTAATAACGTGTTGCGGACGTTTTTAAGAAACGAGAATGCGTTGTGGGCGTTTCTTTTTCTCAGTGAGTGTTTTCGGACTTTGAGCGTAACATATATGCTATAAACTATTTGTTTGTCTTGATATTTTGGACATTTCACTATCTTTGGGTTTCTTCTTCTTCTTCCGAATAACCCATTTGGAGGGTACGATAAATCAACTTTGGCTATGTTTCTTTGTATTTAATTTTCTTTGCTTCCAAACTTCCTTCATTCTTTGAGAGTGTTGTTCCTTTTCTTCCTGGGTCCATTTCCTTCCCCTTTATGTATTTCTGTCTCTCCTGAAAACCTGTCTTGTGAATTACTTCTCTAAAAAGTGTTCTGTTGTCTATTATATCTGCTTTCACTCCAGCATTTTTCATGTCCTTTTCAGTTTCAGTGAACCATGTGGGTTTGGATTTGTATTTGTTCAGTAGGGTGATAATCTGTTTTGTTAGTCTATTACTATCCATTCTGTATAAGTGCCCGTAAAATTTCAGTCTTCTTTTCCTCATTATAACTGTTAATTTTTCTATTTTAGAATATAGTTCTCGGTTTGGTCTTAATTTATATTCAGCATTACTATTAAGTTTGGGCCCCAGTATTTTTCTCAAGATTCTTCTTTCTACTTTTTCCAGTTTTTCAAGATCCCCATATCTTGTTAGCTTAAGCGTTTCTGCCGAATACAATGTTTCTCGTCTAACCATTGCTTGGTAGTGTCTTAGTTTTGGGTTCCATGATAAGGATTTTTTGTTATAGACGTTCTTTGTCATATGAAATGCTCTTTCCATTTTATGTATTCTAATTTCTATCGCAGTCTTTTCTTTTGTGTCGTTCGTTATCCATTCTCCTAAATATTTAAAACAATTTGTTTTAGCTATTGTGCCATTGCGAAGTTTAAGATTTTGAGGAGCATCATTGATGTTTGTCATGAACTGTGTTTTTTCATAAGATATATGTAATCCTACTTTGGCTGCCTGTTTCTCTAGTTCTTCGATTTGTTCTTTTGCACTATCCAGTGAATCAGTAATTACCGCCATGTCATCTGAAAAAGCTAGACAATCTATGGTGATTTTATTTGAATTTATTCCCAGCTGAACACCCTTTGTGTTGATGGCTTTCCTCCATTCCCTCACTACTTTTTCTAATGCACAGTTGAAAAGAAGTGGAGACGGATCATCTCCCTGTCTCACACCTTTGGGTTTATTATTAATACGAATTCATGTCGCAATAGTTGGTTCATGCTATTCAATAATTTCTCGATGTCCTATCTGTTGGATAATGCAACGCTAATTCTCTTCAACTGGTAAACTATGTCCCTCGGTTCATGTCTTATATACACAGCCACAGATATTCATCTCTTCAACAGAGACTTCTCCCCCATTTACTGACGTTTCAGTTATGCTACTTTTCCCTCGTGATTTCGCTGTGTTCTTTTTCCTCCTCTCGAGATATATTGCCAGCGATTTGCCTTTTCCCCCCTCCCGCAGCCACTTTGAACTTTCGGAAAACATTCCGCTCAAGTTTTCATCTCCTCTAAGAGTTGCTTGAGTTATGGACTGCCGCTTAATTTTCGGCGTTATTTTTTGCACCCCGTCCTCAACGTTATTGCTGCCGCCATGCTGAAATATCAGCCCCGCAAGATGGGGTGGCGCTACAAGAAAATATTCGCTGCAGCGCAAAGTCTCCGTTAGGTCCTCAATCACCACAGAGGTTACAAGCAGTCTTGCTGCTAATTAATTTAATTGCATCGTAAAACTTGTAGCGCTGGAAATTTCCCTACACACCTTTTTTTTTTTTTAAATCGAATTCCATAACCACATCATCAACCACTTATTTTGGTACTTAAAATTCAATTTTAAATTCTTTCAGTGTTTTTGGTAAGTTTTCAGCACTTCCTTCCTTAATTTATTCCAACCCATCATTCATCTGCAAAAAAAAAAAAAAAAAAAAAAAAAAAAAAAAAAAAAAAAAAAAAAAAAAATAAAAAATAATAATAATGATAATAATAATAATCGTGTGCCAGCTTGTGTGCATGATTATTTTTTGTCTTCCTGCACCACTCTTAATTCTGCCACCAATAACTTACCACGCCTTATCACCGACACAAGTCTTGTACACACTCATCACTGTATTCCTCTTCCACCTGTCTTACAATGATTCGCACTCAAGCTCATTCATCATGTCATTTACCGATTCTGTTCTACGGAAATTTCCAAAGGCAAATCTAACTCCAACTCCTGTATTTGACACCAAGTATGTGGATCCAATATTACATGACCATATTCAAGGAATAGTCTGACCAAAGTATTGTAACTCAGTTTGCTGTTACATCCCTTCATCACTCTCTCCAATATGTGAAAGGGTTTTGAAACCTTTACCAGCCACCTGCCCAAACTGTTTCCTATCAGAAACTTCCGCCAACGAACTATGAAGCCTGAAGAATCACATGTTGGGAATTATAAGTCGGAAACAAACAAAAAAGTGATGCAGCGGAAAAATAATAAAAGTAATCAAATCTTCATAATATGACAACTTTGAAAAGTATAAAATTTAGATTACTTATGGTTACTGCTTATCAGACAGCGGGTATCCAATTACTGTATTATTAGAAGAGCTTTTCTCTCTCTCTCTCTCTCTCTTGCTGTCGTCAGTATTTCGACTGGTTTGATGTAATCCTCCATCACTTCCTATCTTGCGCTAGCCTTTTCATCTTAGCATACCCCTTAAAACCCACGTCCTCAATTATCTGCTTCATATAGGGTAATATAATCTCTGTCTTCCTCTACAGTTCTTACCTTCGACTGTTCCCTCCACCAGCAAATTAACCAATCCAGCATGTCTCAAAATATGACCTACCAGCCTGTCTCTTCTTCCCGTAAGACTCTTCCACAAACTTCTTTCCTCGTTCATAATTTCCAAAACTCGTTCGTTTTGTACTTTATCCGTCCACATAAGTTTTAGCGTCCACATTTCAAATGCTTCAACTTTCTCTGGTTTTCCTAAAGTTCGCGACTCGCTGCCATAAAGTGCAGTGCTCTACACATAGAGTTTTAAAAAGTTCTTTCTTAATCCCAGGTCAATGTTTGAAACTAAAATATTTCTCTTTTTCGTGAAGGCTCTTTCCGCTACGGTTATTTTGCTTTTAACATCGTATGAGCATCACAACTCCTCAATATACGACCTGTGAATCGTAATTTACAATTAGCTTTACCTACGACGGAGATTATGTGCAAATCCCATTTCTGCCGGTTCGACGAAAGAATTCCGACGTGAAATCGTTTTTAATATTATTCCAGCACATGTGCCGCCAAAGAAAGAGATTGGGAATAATAATGTCCCATCTCTTTAAAGACTTTACCTCAGTATTGAGCTGTGAGAACAAAAGATTCTCTCATGGAGTGGATATTTGGCGTGTTCTACATCGTTGTCAACATGTTGAGAATTCTACAGTCAAGGGCTGCATATGACTTCCGTACGTCTATATGATTTACATGAGAAATAAATACATCTCTAATGAAACATTAATGTGTGATATTTTATCTTTTTTTCTATAAAGATACTTTTTTTTTTGCTTATGGTATAAAGCAACGTCGAGGTGAGGTCATTAAAAGGCGGGATAGGACTGGGGGCAAAGAACGGGAAGGAATTCGGCTATGGCCTTTTGTAAAAACCATCCCGGCATTAGATTATAGTGATTTGTGGAAATCATGGAAAACCCAAACCTGGATGCCCGGACCGGGATTCGAATCCGCGTCCTCCCGAATGCGAGGCCAGAGCGTTAACCACTCACCCACGAAGTTGGGTACCTCCATGTTGTTCAAAATTCATAATTTACGCGTTTACGGAGACATTCGTGTTGAAAATTTCAAAATTTGTTGCCTCTACCGAATTGTTGTGGAAGAAACCAGTTGTAGTGTCCAAATGCGAAGTACTTTTTCCGGCAATGCATTGGTTTAATCATTAACTATTTAATGTCTGGTTGGGACAAGTTGATTTAGAGATGTGGACATGAAAACAAATGTGCCATGCTTTGGGTCTGGCCACAAGGATACATGGTACGTACCTCGTTGATCTTCTCATGAAGCAATAGTATTTATACAGCGGCCAACAACGACTCCAAATATTGTCAGTGACTTCGAGATGGGCGATGATTGTTCATACCCATTTGTCAGAACCTCTTCCGGTTTGATCCAGTCGGTGATTTGATCCACTCTGTGTTCTTCAACTTTTTCAGTTATTATCACATAATGTTTATGGAGAATATACAATGTAAGGCCAAAAGGAAAATCGAATGATTCATGTGTCAGGAGGTGGTGATCTACAGATAACGGACTGTCTGGAGATGGTGTGATGGATGTCGAGAATACGGAGCAACTGTAGAACACGGTCGTAGCAGTGAGTAAGCGGGACCAGGTGCGACCTGAGAGATGCAGATCACAGCGAAATGAATCCACTCGTGGCGGACGGCTGGAGTGAATATCAACAGGTGTCCGACGGAGGGAACATTAATCATCGCGCCGCCACAGACGGAAATTTAGGCGCCCAGACTGCGACAGTCACTGTGGGGCGCCAGGATGAGACAGAATGCGTCAGGCTGCTTCCTTCGCATAACGGGGCTGTATCTATGCTATAAAATCATAGTAAAGATGTTCCTTGACATGAAATTTATTTAAAAAATACTAATCGTAATGAACACAGCTGTTGATTTTTTTAAATTGCTTTACACATCGCCAACGTCGAGGTCATTAGATGAGGGAAAGGACGGGGACAAGAAGCTGGAAGGATTTCGGCCATGGCCTTTTTAAGGAACCATCCCCGTATTGGCCTCCAGAGATTTGGGTAAACCGTGGAAACCCAAATCTGGATGCCCGGACGGGGATCCGAACCCACGTCCTCCAGAATGCGAGGCCAGACCCTTAACCGTTAACCCGCCATGCTTGGTAACTGCCGATAGAGAGACTGTAAATTTGGAATTTTGGTCTGTCTGTCTGTCCACGCATTGTCCCAAAGCTAATGAACGGATTTTAACGAAACTACAGATATTGATGGCTTATGTGATATGTTAAAATATAGGTTGTATTTCATCCAGACTTGTAACGTACTTTCTGATGACACAAAAGTCAAAAAAGCAAATTTTTAAATTTCTGTAATAACGGAACACATTACGTTAATTTGCACCTATGTGTGTCAATGTGTTTATTATGTGTATGAAATTTCATAAACATCTACTATATAATTTCTTAAGTTCGCTCATTCACTCACCTCGATAGCTATTGGCTGGAGAACGGTGACGTCACGCGCTAGACGTCGCATGCAAATTAATAGCGACCACAGATACCATTAGAAGAATTCGAGGCAATATCAACAATTTTGTAGCTAAGGAATTACTACAATATTTAATTGCCATAATACAATCATTAAGTTTGATTTTCGTAGCATTTCGTAATTTAAAAAAAAATCGAATAAGTTTAGTGCTGAAAAATCGTAGAACTGTTTTTCAGTGACAATGTCGCTAATGAAAGCAACATAAAAAAACTTAAATTACTCATGATCTCTGCTGCAATCACAAATGCCAATTGTCATTCCGGACCTAGGCTAAATTTCAATTTAATTAAAAGTTTCGATATGTTGCTACTTGACCGAAGTTTATACATTACGGTTTATCTGCTTTTTTCATATTTTAGCGACCAGTTTCCTTAAACGTCGTTATTCAGGTTCACTGTACATGAGTTATTAGGTTATTTGAAGTGGACATCAGACCAAATATTTTGCCAAATCGAGTATTCTGGCAATTAGTTCTTCGAAGTTGCTCAACTAGTTAATAATCTGGAATCTGCATTACGTTCTCTGGCCGTAACAGACACTATGATCAAAGATTACATTATAAATGTTTGCCCAGCCTCAATAATAAAAACGGATGTTTTCGAAGCAATTGCGCTCTCTCTTTAAACAGAAATGCTTCAAATTTTGCAGAGTGAAATTTTAGGGTAAAATACAAGTTCATGTTTCAGCAAGTTTGAGTCTTTCCAACCACGGCCTTTGAATTTATTATAATATAGTGCGATCTTCTGTGACAATTTTCTATACCTCTATTACTACTTCTGAGTTCTTCAAGATCAAGAGATTAATAAATTAATGGTCCAGTTCCTATTTGGACAGATCACTTCATCCTGTCATAATCTTTAACCTTAAAAATTGTAACTATTCTAGATCCGTGACGAATCGCAAAAAAAGAGTCCTGATGATGGAAATTTTCCTACCGCCAGGCCTCAATCCAGCTAACCTCGTGTCCGATGCCTGGCCTCATGACGGTGCCGGAACCTCCTGCACCAAGGGAGTCGGTCACAGGAGAGAAAAGTAACGCTGCTGCACAGTGATTATGTCTGAAAGTTAGAACAGTAGAGAAACTATACAAAGTAAACAAATAGTGCAGCTTGTCTCACACAGCAAGCGGACTCTGCCATCCTACGTCACGTTCAAAGGGGGGGGGGGGTGACGAGAAGAAGAGAGCCTCGTGGTGTAATGTAGTGCTGATAGAATGTTATTCAAACAGCAAAAGCGGAGTTGAATAAACACATGGCAGTGCATCAAGCTCTTTAAGTTGTTTGCGCGTAATCTGTTTTGACTCACAGAACAGTGGAAAGGTCGATAAAAACCTTCAGCGAGTGACAACGCAACGTTAAACTGCCAACTAACACGATATATGCAAGATATTTCGGATGAAATAGACAGGGGTGGCCAAACTGATGCTGTTTCACTAGACCTTAGACAGGCCTTTGACAGAGTGAGCCATAAAATAGTGATAAATAAAGTAAAAACTATTCGAGTTGATGAGCAAGTTATTTGCTGGGTTGAAGAACTTTTAAAAGGTAGAAAACAAAAAGTTAGTGTAGGAAATGTAGTATCAAAAGAAATGGAAGTAAAAATGGGAGTGACGCAGGGTAGGGTATTGGGACCATTGCTATTCATTATTCTAATGAATAATTTTGTTGATTGTTTACTATCAGAAATTAGATTATTTGCAGATGACATAATGCTAAATAAAAATATCAAAACGGTAGAGGACTGTAATCAGCTGCAGGGTGATCTGGACAGGATATCTAGTTGGGTTGGTAAACATGGGATGAAGATAAATGCAAACAAGAGTCAGCTTATTGGATACACAAATAAAAAACTAAACGTTGATTATGATTATAAGGTGGCGAAACAATTGTTTAACTTGAAATGCTAATATGTTGCCATTTCATTTGATAACAAGCTTAACTGGGGAGGACACATTGGACAGGTAGCAGGAATTGTATAGCTAAAAGAATGGCCGCTAAGGCCTTGAAGCTCAATCTGAAACGTCACTCGTAGCTAAAGTGTCAACAGAAGTGAATCAACGGCATACGAATGCGTAGAGTGTGAACTAACGGCTGTTATAATTGCTAGTCGACGAAATAATAGAAGCAGTAACCTCACACTACACTGGTATCCAGGTCTATGCTTTTTATTGATTTAAGCGTGATTACTTACAGGTAATAATCGTTAGTAATTTGTATGTTTTCAATATTTTGCCGAAGTGAAATTTTGTGGACTAATTATATGAGAAAACATTCTTATAAGGAACACAGTTATGCTGATACAATTGAAAGTATTGAAATAGAACCTACAGGGAACCAGGAATATAAATCCTGAGACACGAAAATAGATCAGTATTTATACATATCGTTCAAAAATTTTACAGATTGCTTTGAAAACATTAAGATACTTTTTTATGTTGACAGGATGACACCAGATAAATTTAGAATGAATCTTGAATAAGTCCAAAGAATTTTTAAAAGTAAAATAAGAAAAACAATTGTTCAAAAAATAGATTCTGATTCATCAAATGCATTCATAGTATCGTACCAAGTTTCTTACAGAATCGCCAAATCTAAAACCCACACGGATTAGACTTTTTTATTATTATTATATGCGCATGGACCTCTACAGATCATGCAAAACATAGTCACTTTCTATCTGAGTTTCTTTTGCCATTCCAGTATTCTCGCATCCGTTTACTGAAGACAAGTTTTCTCTCTTCTGTCCATGTTGTGCCGGTCTTCTTGGTTTTGGTTTCTGGCATGACTACCCAGTCGTGTATTTTTTGTCTGAAGATTTTGCGATGATTTCTGAGCTCTTGATTTTAGCTTTTTCAAAGTCTTGTCTTACTTGATCGAACCAACTGTCAGACATTTTTAATGGTAGTATGAGTTTGAATATCTGATTAGTTAATCTGTAATCTGGCATCCTGTAGATGTGACCGTAGAATTTTAGTCTGCGTTTTCTGATGTCGTTGGCTATGTTTTATTATTATTATTTTTTTAAAAAAAAAGCATGTGTAGTAAGTAACATATGGTTTGTAAATATCTGAAATAGGGATGTAACGGAGGTCCTCATCCGCAAGCGCAGCACTTTCGGGTGAAATCCTACATCCGCTTTAGCATCCGCATTCACCATTTTAAATGCGGACATATTGCGGATGTTTTGTTTACATTGTAATATATATATATATATATATATATATATATATATATATATTATTATTATTATTATTATTTTCTCTTTATACGAGATTATGCTCATTGTAACTTGGCTAACAACAACGTGGTTGTTTTTCCCTTACGATCTTGAAATGAAATATCAATGAACTGAACGGCGTAATTTCCTAAGGGACTAATTTATAAGTTTGAACTTGCATGTAAAGCGGCCTATTCATGGTGGAACTAATAGGACATCCGTGTAGTACTACGCATTCCTCCAGACCGTGGTTCCACAACTGCAAAGTAAACAAACGCCACTTTACCAACATCATCAGAAGCCGATTTCATCAAGGCAACTTCCACCGGCCACTTAAAGCGGATAGAGTTGAGAGACAACCCACTATGCGAGTGCACTGATCAGGCAGTAGGGGATATAAATCATTTTCTTTTTTCATGCAAGAAATACGCCGACATTCAGGACAGAATGCTAAAAGAACTCACAAAGTGTAACATTTCCCTCCCAACCAACGTTTCCATCCTGTTCGCTTCAAATAAACACGAAATAATCAAAATCATAATGACCTTCTTTAAGGACGGAAACATCCAAATATAAATCTTAGACAATTAGAAATCCAATAGGAAACGACGGGAAAAAAGTTAGTACACTTACAAACGTACACCACCTCAACAGAGATATCATAATACATATCAGCCAGACATAATACTAGAACTTGAGGTCATAGTGAACGATTAGGGCACCAATGCTTTACACTGAGCAAATAGAATTAAGATACAGCGTCAAAAATACCACAAATTGAAAAATAAACACTCTACTGCGCAGATAAGAGATACAAGAAAAGAACTAATTACATGTCGACACATCATAGTATAACACCAACATAGTATAACTCATATATATAGAACTGTAAAGGAATTGAAATGTAAAAGTTTAAAATGTAAACTGTTCCGCGTAGAACTGTAGAATGAATGTATACCACGTATAATTGTATATATAACTGTAAAGGAATTGTAATTTGAATTGTCATAAAACGTAAAGAACTTGGTTGTATGGACGATAAGGTCGAAAGCCATTTAAATAAATAAAAACTACCGTATGATGCGCTTAGTCATTCAAGCTAATAGAAGGGGTCCAACAAAATGTTCCAAGCAATCCTTTTCACTTGTAACTTTCTCGTTCCACACCATGTGTCCTTATCGCACACTCGCAGGATGTTTCCTCCAATCATGATCCAACGCCATAGCTTTTTGAACGGCAAGGACCCGTGTTGATTGTCTGGGAGTCAAACAACTCGTCCTACACGTTGTCTTGTAACCCCATTCACGATCCATCAAGAGTATCGGAAAATCGGATCATCGTAGGTCCTACAAGTTGGACTGTGAATGGGCCACTAGAGCGATGAAAAGGCGATTGGCGGACACGAAGATGTGTGGTGGCGTGGCCTTGTGCTTGACTCTCGAATTAGTCGAGCCGCGAACTCCGCAAAGTTCATGTGACAACATTGTTTTTAGAAGCTTGTGTGGTTATGTAAATAATTTAATTCACTTGTGAAATCATCCCACGGTTTTGTTGTTGTTGAAAGATGTGGCAAAAGATAAATGAATATGGCAGTATTATATGGAAGCACACTTTATATATGAAAAATGAAGAATTTGGCATAAAAATATACTTATTCTGATTTAAAATTTATTTTTTTGTAAAATATTAAAATGTAAACAATTGTTAATTTATATTTGTACCTCCGCATCCGCTTCCGCAAAACACCCGCTTTCGCAAAACATCCGCTTCCGCGGATGTCAAGCACTGAACATCTGTATCAGTGTCGGCATCCGCTATGGTGATATCCGTTACTACCCTAGTCTGAACTAGGTGCAGATGTGGACAAAACAATAGCCATCAAACTGCAGCGGCCTCAAGCCGTCAAGCGGTTTTATTGACCCGCCCTGACGTCACTGTTCGAAGCCAATCCCCGGGCTATAAATTTCTTTCTCATTACTCGAAAGAGCTGTTAAACCAATTTCTCGCGTTAGTGGTAATGGGAAGGGTTGGGTGGGGTAGGAAAGAGACACTACGCCGCTATTTTCAAGATGGCGTTCCTCCTCACTCAACTGCCAATCTGGTGAACGTTAGTGATCTGCAAAGCGTAGAGGAGGAGGAATGGGGGAGCGGCAAATCAGACGTAAATGTTTCTGCGTAAGTACCACGTCTGAAACCTCGGTCCCACTCCCACAACATTGCAACAGTATAAACTGTGGAGCACAAGACGAAAATTCTATTTACAATACTATAGGTATCTATAATTTAACACGCAAACCTTATATACAGAAAATTTACGTTCAAATACAGCATACTATCGCTTATCCTAAGGCTAAATCCCGTTTTCTCGACTATACTAAACATATATAGATAAACAATGTATCACTGGACATGAATTTACTACCGACTTGTGGTATAGCATACTCAGTTTATGTTAAAACACATTGTTTGTCTTGAAAGCGGACCGAGCGTGGTGCGTGAACGGTTAAGGTTCTGGCCTCGCATTCCGGAGGGCGCCGGTTCGAATTCCCGTCCGGGCATCCAGATTTGGGTTTTCCATGTTTTCCCCAAATCACTCCAGGCGGATGCCGGGATGCTTCCTTCAAAAGGCCACGGTCGAATTCCATTCCATTCTTTGCCCACAGTACCATCCTACTCTATATATATATTTGGCTTTGTCGACGTCGAGTTCATAGTTCATTAGAGTTCATTGACAGCGGTTCCACGCCGGCCGAGAAACAGTTTCCCGCACTGCAGCGCCTGAATTGGCGACAGGCAACCCGGCGCACACAGGGATTAGCAGGAGTTGCCAAAGAAACTGACCTTCGCAGATGGACAACTCTATACAGGCTTTTCAAACAATCTATGTAAAAGGCTACATTGGTCACTATGTCCTTAACGTTGACGTAACGCGCCCGGGCTTTGTTACTGGATTAATTGCGGCAAGAGAAGTTACCGCAAAAATAGAGGTAATCGGCATTATTGAATAAAAATTCTATTTAGTTAAAAAAACGCGAAAAAATTAATTGCCAACATACTTAAGCAATAGTATGTATTGCGTTTAAATTAACATGTTAATTATTAGTAGCTTTTTGTTTCTTTCGATTAGACGATTTGTTATACTCTCTGTCCAAAGATATCGCTATTGCAGTAAAGTAAGAAATATGTGCCACATTAAATAATTTTTAAGGCTGTGAGCGTTAATCAATATCGATCGAATTTAGATAAGCAACCGCGTTGAAATGAACAGCCGAAACACTGGAGTCAATCCGTTATTTTACACGGACTTACAAAGTATTTATATTCGGTGAAGATGTTTCCGCTATATTCTATGTGAATGTTATCGTAAGATGGAATAAGCTAATTGCCCCCACTCTCCTTTCAACCCGTCGTTTTTCATGGGCTTTGTAGCAAGTATTTTTATATCACTTATCGAAAAATAACGCGATTAAATACTGACAACATACATTGTATACGAAGAAGTATTGTAATTTCAATTTTTAAATACTCTTCTTTGTATTTTTTGTATACACCTATACATTTCCTAAGTATTTGATTTCAATACTACTCCAAAATACGCATTTTTTTTAATGGCCCAGGGAAAAGATTTTATTTGATAAATTTTCCTAAGTTTTTCTGGTTTACGTTTCTTTTACACTAGTTTTGCGAAATCATTGCTATCAGATGAGTTTTCGAGGCAGGAAGGAGTAAAACAGGTGCGATTCTGATTACAGCTCGTCAGAACGACTTGTTGATGCAGCTCAGCTGCTCGGAGGACAAGGGATGGTGATCGAGTCGGCCAGCAGACACACTCAACTACATCGTTTCACCTCTCATAGAGGCATCATCAGCGACGAATTATTTACATTTGTTATTTAGGGTAGCCAGCTGCTCGTCTCCGTAGAAACAAAAGAGCTGGCCACAAAAGACGACCGAGTTATCAGAAAGCATCAATTTGTAATTTTGCAAATATGACACAAGCAAAACAAGCTTTGGATAATAAAACTGGGATGCGCAGCTGCATAATTTTTTTTAATTTTTTTGCTGTCGTCAGTCTCTCGACTGGTTTGATGCAATCCTCCATCCCTTCCTATCCTGTGCTAACCTCTTCAACTCAACATACCCCTTACAACCCAAGTCCTCAAATATCTGCTTCATGTATTAGAATCCCTGTCTTCGTCTGCAATTCTTACCTTCGACTGTTCCCTCTACCAGCAAGTTAACCAAACCAGCATGTCTCAAAATATGACTTACCAGTCTGTCTCGTCTTTCTGCAGGACTCTTCCGCAAACTTCTTTCCTTACCCATCATTTCCAAAACTCGTTCTCTACGTATTTTACCCGTCCACTTAATTTTCAGCATCCTTCTATAGCACCACATTTCAAATGTTTCAAATTTTCCTTCTTTGTGGTATTCCTCAAGTCCATGCTTCGCTGTCATAAACTGTTTCTATCTGAGTCTTAGATAAATATTTGAAACTAAAA
Organism: Vandiemenella viatica; assembly: GCA_031002005.1. NCBI lineage: Eukaryota > Metazoa > Arthropoda > Insecta > Orthoptera > Morabidae > Vandiemenella > Vandiemenella viatica. Next base: position 14,939,756 of record CM061920.1, on the reverse strand, counting down.
CATTTCATCTTCTGATTCTGTAATTTATCTAAATTATATCTAAATTAATTTCTATATCATCCCAGAGTTGTAAAGCTCTGACTCATCCTATTATGTATTATGATTACTGCATCGGTTGCATTTGTGTGGGGCTACGGTTAGCTCTATGGTCCAAGGCAAACCTGTCACGTGGCTAATCCAGGCAGAGCGCCGTTCTGGGAGTGACAAACAAGTGCATTGAACTGTTCTCTGGCTGGTAATTAGAGCGCCTTATTCTTAATGCTGGTAGTAGTTACAATGAAAATAAAGGTTTATGCTACTTCCTTGGAGGAGTAATTCTCTCCAGGGCAATCAGGAAGCCTGGGTGACCGGTAAATGGACATAAGGAATCTAAGTGTAATTACAACCACTGCCGGAATGCGCCGAAGTGAAACCGGAGGCAGCGCTGATGGGTGCGCTTGCGGAAGCGTTCTCCGTTCCGGCTGGGGAAGGGAACGCAGCGCCTAGTGAGCCGCCTCGCCTCTGACGCCGCGTCGCGGTGATGGAGCTGTAAACAGGGCTTTATTCCTGGAGCGCACGGCCCGAGCGTTCACCTCCTCCGTTTATTGCTCCGGCTCGGAATCTGATTACACCGAGAGCGCACGTCACCAGCTTCGACCTCCTCATCCGCCGCATGACAGCCGGAGCAGCTCGCCACTGTAAACAGGAGACCTTCATATCCTCACCGAGCGTGGTGGGTGAGCGGAAACGCTCTGCCCTCTGTAACGTCCCCCCCCCCCTTTTAAGGGGACCTGGACGTGAAAATAACTTTAAAAAAATATATATTTTTTTTGCCTCTATCTGATAGAAAAATTTCTCCTGTTTCCAAAAAAGTATGGTTTATCAACTTTTAAATTTTTAGTTCGGTCCTAAATGCTCTTTAAAGAAATGTCTGCACACCAGCCTAGCCTTCTTTCAGCTCACTTTTGCTGTCATTTTCTCAAAACTACATTTTTAGAACATTATGTTTACCAAATTTCTACCAAGTGAAGAATGGGACAGTCTGTTTGTGTTATGCCTAATACATTGCAGAAATTTTTTGTTTTTGTCATCATGCATATAATTTTAGTGGTAATTTTGAAACAATATAATTTGGTAGTATAATAATTTTTTTTCTATTTCCCCTGACGTATTCCGAACTACAAAAGGAGACGCATAATGAGTTCCTAGGAATTTTGGCTGCAGTCTGACACAGTTTGAACGCTAATAGACACATAATGCACAAGTAAATTGTACCAGAATTGGAATGTGTGTTATAAAACAATCTACTAGATAAGACGTTGGAATTTTTAAACTATAACAGACAATTAAATAAATTTCTATATGCAAATTTAGTTAATGTAATTCAGTGTTGGTACAAAATCGCAACTTCCTCCGCATTACAGATCGTGAGTAATGTGTGTTTAAACGAGGCGTAAAAACGCAGTCTGTTCACGTCCAGGTCCCCTTAATATTTTCCCGCTAATTTTTAATTTATTATCGGACTTCTTTGCCGAAGATTGACTACATTCTTTTCATCTAACACTATTAGCTAATCTCCAGGTGAAAGGGGTGAAATAGTTACAAAGACTTAAAACTTGGGTAGCTGCACCACACTAATTTGAATTTATATTCTGATAACATTAACACTTTCATACACTATCGGTTGTCTGTTCAGACACATGCAGGGGAAGGACAAAATAATACGAACTCCTGTGAAATAATGGAAAATCTTTATTAATAGGGGGTTACACCACCCTTTGACTGAAGTACAGATTTAATGCCACGTGGGATAGATGCATAAAGGTCATGGACAATATTTAAAGGTATATTAAGCCATGAAGTTATGAAAGAGGAGAGATTCCAACTTATTTTAATAAAAAAATTATCTTCACACTTCCAAAGAAAGCACAAGCCGACAAAATGTGAGAATTATCGCACCATTAGTCTAACATGACATGCTTCAAAATTACTGACCAGAATAATATACAGAAGGATGGTAAGAGTAGTAGAAGAGATAGTAGGTGAAGATCAGTTTGGGTTTAGGAAAAACCGCGATATAAGGGAAGCAAGTTTGTCTTTCAGATTAATACTTGAAGGGCGGATCAAGAAAAACAAAGATACTTTTATGGCAATTGTTGATTTAGAAAAAGCTTTTGATAATGTTAGGTATGACAAAATGTTCAAAATTTTAAAGAAGTCAGGTCTAAAGTATTGAGATAGAATAATACTCTATAAACCGTATAAGAATCAAGTGGCTATAATAAAAGTAGAGAATCACGAGAGACATGCATCAGTTAAAAAGGGTGTGAGACAAGGTTGTAGTCCACCCCCGTTAATATTCAACTTGTATGTAGAAGAAGCAATGAAGAAAGTCAAAGAAAAATTTCCATGTGGCATAAGTTTTCAAGGAGAAAAAATCAGTATGCTACGATTTGCTGATGACATTGACTTGTTAGTAGAGAGGGCTGAGGATATTGAGAAGTTACTGAATGGCATGAACAAAATATTGAAGGAAGATTTTGGACTGAATATAAATCAAAGCAAGACAAAAGTGATGAAATGTAGCATAAATGTTACCAATACTAGTATATTAAACATAAAAATTGGATCGGATGCAATAGGACAAGTAAGTGAATTCTGTTACTTGGGAAGTAAAATTACAACCGATGGCCGAAGCAAGAATGATGTCAAAAGCAGAATAACACTAGCAAAAAGAGCTTTTATGAAAAAGAGAAACCTTTTAGTTTCAAATATTGATCTAGGAATTAGAAAGAACTTTTTAAAACGCTTTGTGTGGAGCACAGCACTTTATGGTAGCGAAACATGGACTTTAGGAATAACGGAAATAAAGAAAATTGAAGCATTTGAAATGTGGTGCTACAGAAGAATGCTGAAAATTAAGTGGACAGACAAAGTAAGAAATGAACGAGTTTTGGAAATTATGGGTGAGAAAAGAAGTTTGTGGAAGAAGCTTACGGAAAGAAGAGACAGGCTGGTAGGTCATATTTTGAGACATTGGTTAATTTGTTAGTGGAGGGAACAGTCGTAGGTGAGAACTGTAGAGGAAGACAGAGATTAGAATATATGAAGCAGATAATTGAGGACGAGTGTTTTAAGGGGTATGTAGAGATGAAGTGGTAAGCACAGGATAGGAAAGGATGGAGGATTGCATCAAACCAGTCAAATTACTGACGACAGCAAAAAAAAAAAAAAAAGCAATTCCTCCTGCACCGCCATGCTTCAAAGCCGGCAAAAGGCATTCAGCATAAAACGCTTCTCTGGGCGTTCTCCTGACATAAACGCGTCCGGTCGTCTGAAAAAGGGTGAATGACGATTCATCTGACCATATTACCTGTTGCCACTGCTGTGGGGACCAGCCTTTGTGACCTCTGCACCACTGGCGTCGTTTGAAAGCATTAGTTGCTGTCACCAAGGTTTTACGAATTACCACTCTGCCATAAATGTTCGCAGCTTGAAGTTCCCTTTTGACAGTATTTGTTGAAACAGGGTCCTAGAGATGACTGTTCATTTCGGATGTTATCTCGGATAACGACTGCTCGTGCTTTCGGGCTACTAAGCGCTTCAATCCCTATCCCTGTCAGTAAGCTTTGACTTTCGGCCACTGCTGTGCTTTGAAGACGCCGTCTTACCCTCTTTCGTGTACGCTGTCATAACGGCTGATACCGTACTCCTTGGAAACCCCAAAAGATTTGATGTTTCCGTAACCGATGCTCCACTTAAACGCGCTTCGTCAATCATTCTTCTTTGGAATTCTGACAGTTCGATAGACGCATGCAACGCAGGTGACTGCTGTTGAGAGACTGATACCTTCCTCTTCACGCTCACTAGGTGGCAGACTTCTGTTGCAGGTGGCGCGGCTGTACTGCAGGTATGAAATGCGTCATACTTTTTCACAGGTGTTCGTATTATTTTGTCCTCCATATGTATATTCAATCAGCAAGTCATCATCTTGATAAGACAATTATAACTTCCTTCTTTACGTGTTTAGTTAAATTAACTTTACAAACTGTTAGCGAGAGTGACGTATGACAGACACACACACACACAGAGAGAGAGAGAGAGACAGAGAGAGAGAGAGGGAGAATAAACATAAAATTATGTTACTTCATACTGGCAGGCTGGCGCCGCACGCAGTCACCATTAACAATCACATCGAAAACTCTGCAAAATTGAGCACAGACTGAGCAACACCTTGAGCTGAAAACTGAATAGAACTGAGGATGCTATGATCTTCTTGAGGCCTTTTATAATTCCTGGCTAACTGTACTTTGGCGTGGCCTTGGTCCTTCGGGGAGAAGCGCTGCCAACATTGACTTTATTACTCTCAGTTGCAGTGCGTAACCTCTTTGCCATATGGCAGAAAATACAGGATTCCAAAGATACACCCACTCCTCGGAGGTGACATTTTGTGTTCGTGGGGTGGTATCTCAGTGGGCTGCCCTGTGCGTCAGACTGGGGGCGGGAACTGGGTGGTTTGATCTCTTCTGCGGCATTGCCGCAATGACAGCAGCCTGCAATCAACTCCCTAAAAATCTTAAATAAAATCTATCTGCCTCACTCTCACTACCATAGTTAAACTTTTTAATCCTATCCTTGTACTATTTAATAGTTCCTAATTACAGTTTTTAATACTTTATCTCATGTCTGCCTTGTGGCATCACACTTCGCATTCGGGAGGTCGCGGTTCGAATCTCCACCCAGGCATACAGATGCTGGTTTTCCAACGTTTCCCCAAATCACTCCAGGCGAATGCCGGGATGCTTCCTTCAAAAAGCTATGACCGAATTCCTTTGCCGTTCCTTGTCTCCAATCCCATCCCATCTTTAATAACCTCGACGTCGATAAGGTGTAAAACCATAAGCAAAAAAATATCCATATCTTCAACCATACGGCTGGTGGTCACTTTATCTTAGGAACTGAAGAGTCAAAGAAACTGGTACACCTGCCTAATATCGTGTAGGGCCCCCGCGAGCACGCAGAAGTGCCGCAACACGACGTGGCATGGACTCGAATAATGCCCAGCTTTTTGTCTTGCATTCAGCAAGGGTACACGAGTGGGCCTCCGGCTCCGAAAGCCAATATCGATGATGTTTCGTTGAATGGTTCGCACGCTGACACTTGTTGATGGCCCAGCACTGAAATCCGCAGCAATTTGCGGAAAGGTTGCACTTCTGTCACGTTCAACGATTCTCTTCACTCGTCGTCGGTCCCGTTCTTGCAGCACCTTTTTCCGGCCGCAGCGATGCCGAAGATTTGATGTTTTACCGGATTCCCGATATTCACGGTGGACTCGTGAAATGGTCGTACGAGAAAATTAACACTTCATAGCTACCTCGGAGATGTTGTGTCCCATCTCTCGTGCGCCGACAAAACACCACGTCCAAACTCACTTAAATCGTGGTAGCCTGCCATTGTAGCAGCAGTAAGCGATCTAACGCCTGCGCCAGACACTTGTTGTCTTATATGGACGTTGTGGACCGAAGCACCGTGCTCTGAGTATTTACATATTTCTGTGTTTCCATACGCATGCCTATACCATTTCCTTTGGCTCTTCAGTGTAAATTGTGTGGTTTCATAGAAGTGTATGTACGTGTTGCTGTTTTGTGTTGATAAGTTCGAAGTGTGTATGTTCAGTGTCGTGTGTTGTGAACGAATGGAAGATGGAAGAAGCTGATACCCGGTAGCTACCCACTCATGTCTACTCCTTCGAAGAACACCAGCTTAATGCCCCGGACATATCACCATCGACAGTGCCGTCACTCCACAGACACTGCAGAGAGGTTTAACACAGAACTCTAGCGCACAATCTGGAATTATGGACCACTACTTGTCCTATGTTGTCTGCCAAGTCCCTATAGTGAAAATTTCTTCATCCATGATCACTGGAACAAGATAAAACACAGTTTCAGGCGCCGGACCACATCGGGAGCGTCCATAAACTTCGTGGCTCCGTCTAGGGGGAGGGGAGGAGTTGACTGGAAACCTATGCTAAACTACGTGGAAAAAGGGGGGGGGGTCAAAGCCAAGTTTGTTATTGATAAAATAATTGCTATTGTTAAAATAAAGTACATAACACACAATAGCATGCCAATATTTATTTCTGTCATTTAACTATCTGCGTATGTAGTCTCAAAATAGAAAACAGTACAAAATATCTTCTAGAAACAGTTGGGGAAAAAGCTACTGGCTATGTGAGGGGGGTGGAGGGAGTAGACGCAAAAGCCACTTCGGTCTACGTAGGGGGAGTGGGAGTTCACATGAGGCTAAAGTAGAGTCACGTGGTTCATGGACGCTCCCATCTCGTTGTCAGAATAATCTGAGCCGATGTGGCTTGTAATGAAGCATTAAAGGGCATTCAGTATTAGACGGGATCTCTTAACAATGTGTCCAGCATTGATGGCAGACGGTTTCAGGTGGGTGAAAGCCTACTTTGTGCAAGGTCTGCTCTTGGGACGTATTAGGATCCATCCATATATTACGTCACGCGAATTTCATGATTTTTAAGGAGCCTATCCCTTCCTTGTCACAAGTGGTCACATTTGTGTGACCCTCCTTCCTTGTGTGACGTCACATATTTTAAATTATCAAATTAAATCAACACTTCCAAAATTATTTATATATTTCGATTTAAAATATTTTTTTCCATAAAACCAACAATAAATCAAACATATTAGGAAACTGACAAAAAGTAACAAATAAAATGAATGAGACAAAATTTAAGCATCTTTTGTCCATGGACCTTGAACCCATTCCTTTATACCATTTATGACTGGCATAGCAGTCACTTGGTTCTCGATTTGGATTATCTTAGCAACATTCGATGTGTCAAAATCTACATCCAACCATATACCATCGTCATCGTTTATCAAACAAAGAACTTGCCTGTCACGTCTATTTCGAATTGTTTGAGGACAAATCTTCGTGATGACAAAACCTCTTGTTGCCTCTTATGTGATTCCTTGTGTTGGTTAGTGGCTTTGTATGATGAAACATATACACCATAGATGCCACACGATCATTTAAATAATTATGTGGATGTATGTGACGTCACAAAGCTTCCCCCTTGTCAAATGATGTCACAATTTGTTGACCCCCTCCCTCCGCCTTAACGTGTGACGTAATTTATGGTTGGCCCATTAGTAGTCATTTCAAAAGGAAGGTCACCATTACCTTCGAGTTTGCCGAGAATTACTCATGCAATAAACAAATCACGACCCCTCGCGGGGCCAGTCAAAATTTTTCAGTAATCAATTTTTGACGTTTTTAGAGTTAAAAAACTGATTTTTTACTATCATAGGTCACGATCACGTGATATGGTCTTGCTGGAATAGAAAGTTCAGCTGCATTTGACCAAGATACACGGTACAAATTTAAAGAATTTTTGTTGAGTTTGAAGGGTTCTACAAGTATTAAGGAGGGAAAAGAGATGATCTAGTTACATGTCAAAATAATAATAGAGATAACTTCCACGTTGCTGTTAGAATTTAACAAGCTTCCTGTTGTGGTATGACAGAGTCATCCCCAATGAATATTAATAAATTATTATAATTAATATTCAGATTTTGTTATATTTGTTTATTTAAATTGTAAAGTTTAGGGTTAATTCATACATAAATAATTATGTATTAAGCCTGGGTGGCCAAATTTATTATTATATAATTTAATTCTGCGCCGTTAAGAAAATATTAAATATGGAAAATGGTTGCAACTGCAGTTTTGAGCGTTAGGATAGCTGGACAATGCTGAAGGCCGGCGACAATCTGGCGCCCTCGCTCACAAAGGGGACAGCAGCGAAGGGCGGGCAGAAACAGTTACCTGGCGAGACCAATGGCCCCTACTCCCCTTTGAGGAGGGGCAAGGTCAGGCAAAATGTGCGCGAAACCAGTGACGAATGCTAGCTACGGCGCGAAACACGTGATTGTGGTATACATCGATTCACCAATCGTGTATGGCTACAGGGTTCACATTTGTTAATCTAAGGCTTCTGTTCCATGTCCGGAGAGAGGGAAACTGGCTTTTCCGTGGCGAGGGAAGACGACGCCACGAGAGAGGACTTGCTGTTCCGACGAGCTGAAGTACAGACGTGTAGCCCGACACTCTCCTAGCTGTTGGTCGATGACTGCATCTAGACGCATTCTGGCTCAGATGTGGCCGGAAACTGAGCGTTTCACCTGCTAGTGGCAATCAGCAGATGTGCTAGCGCGGATGGGTCCGCAAACTGGCCTTCAACAGTGACACAGAGCGTGTCACACCTCTTCGAGCAGATGCGACAACGGTAAAGTACCAACGCAAAGGTCCACGGTTCCATAGGTTTTTAACGAAGCTTGCTAACCCGTAAACGGCTTCTGAGAAAAGACTCTGCTCTCATCACAACAATTACTGAGCTAACCAATTTTCAATGTTCATAACTTCAAATTTTAAGCATCTTGCTCATTATATTTATGCTTTTCACTTTAAATGGCGCCCCTGGGATTGTTTTGTAAATTTTAATTTTAATTTTTTGGCCTGCGATGCCACATTAATGTATGTTGACTTTGCAAAATTTTTGAGATATTTAAATCAGTTTATGTTTGCATTTATGCCGGCAAATTGTAACTGCCGGGTATTGCTTGCTTATTTTTCTTTGGATATTGTGTTTAACGTAACGTTAAATATGCCCGGCCTTGTATAAGCCAGAAGACCAAATAAATTGAATATTATTTTGTGTAACTTAAATTCTTGCAGAAATCTAGGTTCTAGTTCACCAATTAACAAATCAGTAAATTAATATTAATATTCACAATAATAAAAGTAGAGGACGTGATGATGGTACCGCCCCCCCCCCCTTTCTCCGAACTAACAGTCTTATACACTGTTTGTAATGTCATGGAAGCACTTTTCGCTGTAGTCTTGGAAGTTACGAGAGGACCTGCCTCAAAGCATTATCCACTCAAAGGGATAATGTCTCTTCGTTTTTATTACGGTTCATAGCACTTGATTTAAGATATAAAATGCAAATGTTAGTTTTAGCCAAATTTTAAATATATAAGATACCAGAAGAATGTTACTTGGGAAAAGGGTGGCACACGTGTGCCAATTGTAGCCCGCGGCATAAAAAATAGTCTGGTCAAGGTCACGCATTATTGGCTGACTTCCCTGTCCGCGCCATTCACCTGTCTCTAGACTGAGCCAGTGAGTTCGCGACAAGTGAGTTTGCCACTCGTCAGTACGTTCTTTGTATCCGGTCGCTTTATTCGCTAGTTTAAGATCTAAACAATTAGTGCACTAACACAAGGAACTAATATTCAGGAAACTGCATGGTCTGCCTAGACATTGGAAACCAAATTAAATCCGTCACAGCAGATATTTTGAAGTATTTTTTTTTTTTTTTTAGTTATTCCTCCACCAATATCCTTTTGCCCTATACGAATTTTGATTTTAAATTATTTCAGCGTATTTGATAAATTATTCATCACTTCCCTTAGTCATTTATCCCAATCCCTTACTCCCTTCCCGTAGAAACAAAATTTTCCTACAGAATTTTTTTCACTATCTATACACTAATGCTTCAGTATATATTAAACTAGGAATAAACTATTAAGAAAAGTAAGAATTTTGTTTAAATCCATATATTAGTTACTTCGTACGCGTGGATTAAGAACTTCTTTGCCAGAATTGAATATAGAAAGTTGTTGGTGACGAAGGATTGTCCCAAACAACACCGAGTTGACATAGTATGACAGGAAAGCTATCACTATATCATTCAACCGTCGAACCTGTCTTTTGAAGATAATCAATTTCCAACATATTTCTGTCAACAGTCGATAATTTCCCAAAATTTCGTGACTACAACTGTTAATCATACCGGAAAAAAATTTCCTGTGCTCTTCCTACAGATTTTCTTTTCAAATTCCATTAATATCGATATAGCCATTTAGTCGTCAAAACGTAACGAAAAGACTGAGATCACACACACACAGACTGCGAACAACCCCTGAGGGGTCATTATAATAAAAAAGTGTACACCTACAGCATTGCAAGACTACCTACCATTTGCCTCGCACTGAACCTCTACATTTGTGATATCTACAGTTTAACATTCAATCCGAATAACCGACAGTCCAGGCGTGACAATTACTATCAAAAATAATTTTTATAAATCTTTGCCTGCACGGAGATTTGAACCGGAGACCACGATCCAAACAGCAGTAAGCGAGCGCTTTAAGCACTGAGCTACCAGACCGCTATATGGAAAGACAGTACTGAGACCTACATATCCTACGCGTCTGTCTATCAACGTTCAGTAATTTTTCGAAATTATAAGACCTATTGCTTGAAGATTACACATAAGACGTATTATTTATACAGAAAATTTTTCAACCAAATGTAGACACTATTTTTCTCCTTGTTTCAAAGAATAAGTGTACAAACTTTCATCGAAATCGTATGAAAACTGTGGATTTGTATAAAGAACAAACAAACATACATTCATCTTTATATATATAGATTGGTTGTTTCTGTTTATTAGATTCGTTCGATGTAGATTTTTTTCATTGTATTTTTCGTCCATAGATGTGGCTACTATATCTATGTTAGCTTCGTTATTCATGTTTTTGTAGTCGTTTACTGCTTTTTCCTTTAAATTGAAATCTGAAACCAACCTTAAAGAAAGATATTTATTTCATTTAAATCTGCATGATAATTACGAAGAGGACTGTGTTATGGGACTACGTGGAGCCAAAATGTGTACAACATTGCATCATTAAAAAAATGAGGTTATGAGAGTAATTTAAAAACAATTCTATTTAGTTAAGTAGCTGCAAAGTATTTAATTGCTAGGAAAAAACCGTCGTTTTTCATGGGCTTAGAAACTGTTTATGTTAGATGTAGATGTTTTTCTTAAATTCCCTGTCCGTATATGTCGCTCTTATGGTAGACCAGGAAATATGTACAATGTCATATCATTACAAAATCCAAGTTATTAATGTTATTTAATAACTACTCTGAGTTTGAAATCTTTAATAATTGCGCTCAAAACAGTCAATTAAAAACAAAAACAAATCAGAACTCAATCAAAAACAAACAAATTCCATATCTCTGGCATATACCAACCGACATGTCAGAATTGTGATGCAGTTTACATCGGCCAAACAAGGAGACAATTCCAGAACAGATATTAGGAACACATCTGAGCATTAAAATACAGCAATCATTCAGCTTCCCTTAACATCCCTTAACAACAACCATTTTCCCACAAACATAAATACAGACATGAAAATCCTAACAACAAACAACACAATATTTTAACTCTTCAAGAAAACTATCAAATTAAAAAAGAAATAGTCTCAGGAAAACTGGTACTTAATAACCATGTGAACCTAACCAACCAAACCTTATTCAAGTTAATAAACACCGAAACTGACACAAAACAGCATCAAACACACAAACGTAACCACAACAGTAATTTAACACCACGTTGCGTCTGTACCATCCACCACACGTGCACATTTTGATTAAAACAAAGCAAAACACACATGCAAATGCAATTACAAAACTCAAACTCGCCGCTCACGAAATTTCCGACAGAGCACCACCGGAAAACAAATGTTTGGCAATGTCATACATCAGAAACTGTGCTTCAAAATTGACGACTAGTGGAGTCACAAGATCAAAACCGTACCAAAATTGTATAATTAAGTGCAATAGTGTAAACAGCATCACACCTCAAAACGGAAATGTAAATGCAAGGTGCAATATGAAGCCTATCTTAGTATACCCATATAAACAAAACGTTCTGCAAGATAATCCAAAACTGATTTATAAATATAAGTAATATTATCGTCCCTATATAAGAATAATTTTGTTAAATGTCAAAAAGATCATTATATTCAAAAGTTGAAACTAGAAAAACTGTACGCTGAAGAGACTTCGATGAGAGGCGAAACGCGTTCCTGAAATAAATAATATACAACAACAGTTGTACTAACGTAGTTATTAAATAATAATTGTTTGTTTAATTAGGTATCGTTATTCAGATATTTGAAGATAAGAGCGTAATAAAGTAGTTCTACCGGTATCGTGATTAACAACACAGTCCTGCATTTGCCACTCGCCGTTCACAAGGCGAGATGAAAACTGCCGACCTGTTAATTACCTGAAATATTCAGTGCTGTTAATTAACCTCGCGACCGAGTAGCGGTTAACGAAGGACAGGTGACGGTTATTGGTGTTTAACTGGTGCGGTGTGGCGCCGTAATGCAAATCTGACAAACACGGCGCTCGTCAGCTATTTATGAGCGTCCGTTCGGCTGTGAATTATGGCCGCACACCGGCCAATCGCGTCGTCGGGACATAATGAACCGGTACAGTGCTGCCAACATAACCTGCAATGAAGAGGACCAAACACCGTTACGTGCCCAGTCGGGCTGTTATTCGTGCAGCATACCTGAATACTACTCTCTGAATCAACAGCGGGTGGGTAATTGACAGCTCCACTGCAAAAACAATAAACCTTTGTTTCCTATTCCTATCACACATATGCAGCTTCCCTTCAAAGTAGCAACTTCTGGAACGACATAGCTCTGCAGAATTTTCTTTGAGAAGTAGGCTCTAAACCGGTTAAAAAACGACCTGTCAAGCGTAGTACATTTTATAGCATAAACTCTCATAAACTTTCTTTTGTAATGATTAGGGTTCGGATCTTTATGACAAGTCATATTTTAATTTGTGATTATTGTACGCCATATCTTCCACAGTTGCTTGTTAAACTAATTATCATTTAGTAAATACGCCAATACAACTGTTTTTGGATATTCTTTATTTTTCGGACGCGTTTCGCCTCTCGTCGAGATATACTAAGCGTACAATGTTTTCTGTAATATACGATTAGTTATAATTTGAAAAAATGTTTTTGTATTGTTTACATATAATGAAATTATTCTATCTATAGGATGCATAATATGACTTATATTTAATATACTAGTAATGAATTATCTTATAGAACGTTTGTTTACATTGGTGTAATAGGATGGGATCATATTGCAACTTACATTTACACTTTGAAGTGTGGTAGTTGGTCTTCTGTGACCTCAACCAGCATGCTGTTTCCACTATTGTATTTAGTTATACAGTTTGATATAGTTTGGTTCTTATGCCTCCACTGGTAGTCAACTTTGAAGCACAGTTTCATGCACGTCATTATCAACCTTAAGTTTTCGCGTGCGCGCTGTTAACACTGTTAATGACGTGCATGAAACTGTGATTCAAAGTTGACTAGCATTGGAGGCATCAGAACCACACTATATCAAACTGTATAACTAAATACAATAGTGGAAACAGCATGCTGGTTGAGGTCACAGAAGACCAACTACCACACCTCTAAGTGTAAATGTAAGTTGCAATATGATTCCCATCCTATTACACCAATGTAAACAAACGTTCTATAAGATAATTCATAACTAGTATGTTAAAATGTAAGTCATATTTTGCATCCTATAGATAGAATAATTTCATTATATGTAAACAAAACAAAAATATTTTTTTCAAATTATAACTAATCGCATATTACAGGAAACATTGTACGCTGAAGATACATCGACGAGAGGCGAAACGCGTCCGAATATGCAACAACAGTTGTATTGGCGTATTTACTAAATAATGATTAGTTTAATATTTTAATTTAATTTAATTGCAATGGAGCACAGGCTCCGGTGGCAATTTACATAAACCCCCATCTTCACCCTATCCTGCACCCACCTACATTTGCCCTCTACAAATCTTCTTTCAACGTTTTCGGTAAATTTTTCATCATTTCTCTTGGTAACTCATTTCAATCCCTGACACCCTAACCTAAAAAAGAGAATCTTCCTACACCCTTGTGCCTGAAATCGAGTGCCAGCTTGTGGTCACGGTCATCTTTTCCCTTCCATGCACTACTTTTCATACCTATTGTAATATATTTCCATGCTTCATCGCCAGTATATGCCCTGTACACTCCCATGACCCTCCTCATCCTCCTCCTGTCTTGCAATGAATCCCATTCCAGCTCCTTTATCATATCCGTCACTGATTGCGTTCTGCATAATTTCCCCTGTTCCCTCTTTGAACTGTAATGCTGAATTAAACACTGTTTCAGCGTTTCTGGTTGTATTTAAATGTATTTCATGCAGCATATAAATGCAGATTCAGGCCATTTTCCCAGTATTAGTCATATTAGCATAAAATTTATGGTCATATTTTGAGGAAAAATTCTGTAATTTGTTAAGTTAACTATAGAAGTTATAAATGAGAACAAATTAAAATAATTATTCAGGGAACTGCACTCCAACTAATCATTGGAAGAAAAAATAAAACTAATTGTCGCCGAACTGGTAAGAATTCACCAGTCAAGAATTAAAGTTATACATTATTGTCACTCTCTAAACGTTAATGTTCCGTCCGCCTTTTAATCTCGACAATGCAGCAGCAGCATGTCTGTGTCGATCAGCGTCAGTCAGATTCCATCAGCGTCAGTCAGTGTCTCACTGTCGCCAATATTTTTTTAAAAAAATCCTGGATTTTAAATCTACAGTGGATCAGTGAGTACCACCATGCCGAAAACAAACTTTTCTGAAAGTGCGAAGTTACATAAAGGAATTTTGAGAGGATTATTTTAGGACAGAAGCAAGAGTTCTTTCTGTAAATTCGGTGAAATTTAAATGACTTTATTAAAGTGATTTAAAATTTAATTTCATAATGATGCAATGAGTGCATGGAAGAAAATTATGATGTCTACATGAAAACGACACTACTAGATAAAATAAATGTACAATTTAGCATGTTTTCAAATTAAAATGATTGGCCATATTTTGTTATTTTTAGGTCATATTTACCCGTTTTTGAGGCCATATTTTCATGCATTTTTCTCCATTTTTTTGGGTCATAAAGATAAGAACCCCAGTAATGATGTAATGTTTTACACATTTCGACTCCACTTGATTCCAATTCACAATCCTTTCGTCAGTAACATGTAGATTTAAGCATAGTACATATGTGCCTACATTTGATAGGTTTTAAATTTTAATTTGAAAGGAAAAAATATTGTAAGCCACATTTACTTGCAATAATAGCCATGTCTATGGACACAGAGTATATCAAAAACATCTACAGGTTATAAATAACCATAATAAACAGGAAGCAACTAATAAGGATTTAAAAGATTTTTTTTTTTTTTTTTTTTTTTGCTTATTGCTTTACGTCTCGTCGACGGCTGAGGTCGTTAGAGGCGGGATTGGACTGGGAACAAAGTATGGGAAAGAATTCGGCCATGGCCTTTTTGAAGGAACCATCCCGGTATTCGCCTGGAGTGATTTGGGGAAGCCATGTAAAACCCAAATCCGGATGCCCGGACGGGGATTCGAACCCGCGTCCTCCCGAATGCGAGGCAAGAGTTGGTTCGTAATTTAAAACATGTTGAACCATTACAGAAACGTAAGTAAATAACCTAACCAACTTCTTAGCTTGCTATACTAGTGACACTGGGGACATAGATATCTGGCCGTTGTTAGCGTCCAACGAACGCGGGGGGCGTGACACCATGCTGCGACAAACACGATGACCCAAGTAGCCCTTTATTATTATGGTATTACCAGCCCCAAATTCCGTCAAAAATGAAGCTTCGAATGGAGTGTTCTGGCAATTCATTTTTTTTTTTCATTTTTTTTGTCTGCTATTTCAAAGACTTTGAAATTGTTAACAGTGGCATTATCGTCATCTCCAGATTGTCGGCAAAATCCGTCGATGTTCGGCAGGACTCAGAAAGAGCCTCTTTGTCATCAGACTGATCGATCTCTTCCAGACCCCCTGCCCCCACCACAGCACCCTGCTATCAAAGGGAGGCGGCGCGATTATTGCTCTGTGGACCAGTACAGTAGGCCTACTTCATTTTCCACCTGCTACATCAACCTGCTAAAAGCCTTATAAATTTCCTGTCATTCATTGTTCATGTTCGTCTATCTATTTTATAGTTTAAACCTCAATAATTTTCCACCTAAGCCACGGAAATATATTTCTGAAAACTTTCTGAACTTTTGGACACACATAATCATTTTTTAAATTCATTTTTGTTTGTTCGAGTTATGTGTACAATTTGAAGGACAAAAGGAATAATGAACCCATTTTAAAAATCACTCTTCATTGGTTTTTAGAAACTAATCTTGCAATTAATTTAATTTAATAAACAATCTCTGTACGAAACCCACTCGTGCTCAATGACAGTTTTTTTTTTTTTTTTTTTTTTTTGTTTTCATGGTCTGGTTTTTGTTTTGCTTTTGTTATTTTTTTTTTTTATAATAAGGAACAGTAAAAATAAACTGGATTGGTCATGTGTTGAGGAATGAGTGCCTGGATAAAACCGTCCAGGAGGGGATTGTAAATGGAGGGAAAAGAAAAGGTTGACGAAGAAAGAAAATGCTTGATAACATCTTGATAAATGCGAAATATATGGAGACAAAGAGACTGATGGAACAAAGGGAGGCATAGAAGGCTGTCACTGTGCATGGACCTGCTGAATAGCAGAAAACACATGATGATGATGATGTTATGAAGTCTGTCTATGAGTCTTCTAATAGTTTCATCAAATCATCTGAAAAGACATATTCTGCACTGGGACTTACATACATGTGATTATTGTCATGGCTTACTGGATTAGGTTTGTGTTCAGAATAGGACTGTTGATTATATATCGATATATCGATATTATTTTTTGAAAATATCGTTATGAGTGATATTTTTAGGACGATATATCGATATTTCGATACTGAAATCTTGATATCGGCTTCGATATTTTTTTAAATCAGTTATCATTTTTCGTTTGTTCAGAATGACACTATGTCCTTCAAATTTCGGTTACGCACAGAGATCAGCAAGTAAATCTTACTACGTTTCTATAATTAATTTAAAAGTTATAGGTACAAAGTCAACTCAGATGATGACAACAGAGTAGGCAAGGCATCGCTCGTCCAGCACGAATCGAACGCGAGCCCATTGTTTGAAATGAGCGTGTGGATTGTCCAGGGTAGTCCAACTGGAAATTAGTGTGTTAGCAGGAATAGTGGGAAGTGTAAATAACAAATAGTTACTAATTCGGGAGCAAGAAAAATAAGACAACTCAGAATAAGCTATCAACATACAAATCTAAATGAAATACCACAACAAAAAAATCATATGAAGAAAAGTTCTGTAACTTGGACATGATAGCTAAACTTCTTCATAAATAAATGCCTCAACTGTATTACTTATCAATCTTAAAAATACAAAAAATAAGATTTGCCTCGAACCTCTCTATAGTTTAATAACTTTTATTATATTTTATAAAACTTATGAGACGCATAATGGTCAAATTTTTTAAAAAAAATCAACAATCGTCATCACCAACAGAAACCATTACAAAGTGAAAACCTGATTAAGAACAAAATCACAAGTCTATTTTTGCAAGGTTTGATTTTATGAAATTACATTTATGAAAGTATCGATATATTGAAACATAGGTACTTTTTTCCGATATATCAACAGCCGATATTGATACTTTTTAAAAATATCGATATGTTGAAAATCCGATATTGTTAAAAATATCAACAGCCCTAGTTCAGAAGATCTCAGTTTTAATCTTACCAAATCCAGAAAGTGAAGTGCAATATTCGTCGCTTGGCGCACTTTGCGTCAGTGCAGCTTCTGATTCTCGCAGCAAATGAAATAGCGCTCCGATACGGCTTGGCGGCTCTGAGACCAATAAACTCGTCGTGTGCTGTAGCCAATAAGACTGCGGCGCTGAAGGCCGCCCCCGCTGATCCGTTTTAAGTATCCATTACTCTGACTGGCTGAAACCTTCCTCTGAGATCAGGTCCGCAGCTGCGAGCAAATACGATTTCCCGGAGCCGCTGCCGACTTGTTTAGGGTCGAGTCGTTGTGGAGGGAGGTTCCGCAGCTGCGGCCTTCCGACTGCGAGAGAGAGCTCTGCTTAACACCCATCACCATCTTGCCCTAACGACTGTCTCTGCAGTGAAAAATAAATTTGAAACAAAATCATCTCGGGTGCCCAGCCGATCGGTATTGTAGAAACATGACGTTTCGACTGCTAGCTCTGCTGTCTTCATCACTGTCACCGCCTCGACTGACGGTCAGCTTGCGACAGCTAGAAGATACCTGATGAAGACAGCAGAGCTAGCTGTCGAAACGTCATGTTTCTACAACACCGACCGGCAGGACACCCGAGAAGATTAAATTACATCAATACGCCGGGAAAGTCTCCCCTCACACAAAAATAAATTTGATTTGTACGTTCTAAGAATTGTACATTTTTTTATTATTTCTCATGGTTTTGTTTTTCATGTTTTTAGTTTAGTGTTTTAGTTGGTTTTTTTTTCTGCTTTTAAGTTTTCTGGTCTTCGATATCGGCCAATTAAGGACCACGAGAAATAAGCCCGTGCATTCATTTCGAACCTTCTTTTCTTGACTTCTAATAGTTATTCATCCTCTCACTTTGCTGTTTCCTCCTTTCTTCCGTCCATGTCTTACTACATTTCCTCATCTCCTTCTCCTGGAACCCCATGAAATTTTGGATCAATCTCCTGAAAATTGCTCTATGTTGTACTAAAACTTCTGTCATTCTGATTTCAATCAGATCTTTCTTTACTCCTTGGATCCAATGTTCTTTCTCTCTCTCTCTCTCTCTCTCTCTCTCTCTCTCTCTCTCTCTACCTCTACTTTTACGGCTTTACTTATGTTACGCAGCCTTCGGCCGCTCTACACTATAGTTTCAGGTTGGGTAATATGGGGACACATTTTATTTGCACATTTTGAGAGAAAACTTTGTCCTTTGTAATAGAGCACTTACTGTAACCTCAACATTTAAGGTTATAGTTAATTTTTGTTAATTACCTTTTTTTACTTGTAGAAAACTTTTTTGATTTTACACTGGTTGCTGAATAATTGTATGGTATGGAAGTCAAATTGTGAATTTCCCTTCTCGATGCCTGCATTAGCTGGGTCGTGCAAAACGTAAAGAGAGGAGAGACATTTCCCGACCAGTCTTCTGGGGTCCTAGTTTCCCTGGACCAACTAGAAACATTTCTAGCTCATCACCAAACCGTGAGCAGAAAGTGCCAAGTTTACAAATGGAAATTTGTAGCCGCCATTAGCAGCGAAATGGCGACGCGAGATGTGAGATAGTAATAGGCGACGTCAGCCATAACCCCCGACAAGCGGCTCGTTAACCCAGAGGCGAAGCGGCGTATAGCGACCCACATTTACCGGTCACGGTATTCAATTCCAGATTACCGTAAAGTCTTGCGTTAACTATGACCGTAAAAAGGATCGTATGTGAGTCGAGGAGGGTCATGAACGACGCAAGTTTGACGCTGTTAATGGTACAACTTCACTGCCTGTTCTCTGAATTCAGTAGTTATGACCTCACGGACTGGAATACATTACCAATAGAAATGGCTCAACCATTTACTTTAAACACTGAAAGAATTTAAGATTAAAACTCGAAAGTGTTAAAGTAGGTGGGTGATGAGATTGCACTCAAAGAATTTAAGGTATAAACAAATCGAGCGTGGCGGGTGAGTGGCAACCTTCTGCCCCCGAATTCAGGAGACGTGGGTTAGAATCTGTGAGGTCCCCACTCACCAGTCATTACTGAGTTATATTATTACATTATTAATTGATTGTAAATAAATTTATAATTTTATTTGTATTATAGGTCTTCCAGCATAGTAGTTTGTGTAGAACGGGGTAATTATAAGTTAGTTTAGTAATTTATGTTGCGAGAGTTGGCAGTACTGTATGGTTGTGTGGTCGCGGGAGGAACAAGCCAATATAGCGGGAGTGACTGTTTTTGGCTAGCATAGGGTGAACATGTGGAGAAACTGATTTCGGCTAGCGTCAGAATAGTTTCAGTGAAAGCATTGTATCTTGTGTGAATTTTTGAGTGTAATAAATTGTGAATTATAGTAAAAGTGTGGCGAAAGTCATTTACATAGCATTAGAATATCCGTTGCGCAAATTGAGAGATGATTGAGTGTTTAGTAATAAAAGTTACTTTATATTAATACAAACGGCGAGGTGATAGCAACTACCGTAAAAAGGCACATTAGGGCCAAGTGCCAGTAAAACGGGCTATCAATCTTTCTTGTCGCAATCTAAATAGCGGAAAGGAGGACCTCGCAAATCGCAGTGCACCTATTCCAATTAGGGTGTTTCATGGTTTCTCCAAATCACTCCAGAAGAATGGTGGAATGGTTCCTTTAAAATATCATGACCGAATTCCTTCACTTTCATTGCCACCAGGCCTCGAAGTCAACGGGCCGTAAAGCCGAAAAAAAAAGCGGTCATCAGCTGTGACGCAAAAAACTCGTGTTTTGCCGCTAAAACCGCAGCAAGTTGATTATTGCTATAGTGTTTAGTGGGTTGCGAAAGAAGTAGTAATTTCCTTTACAAATTGAGATGAAGCAGTTCCTGTCATGTTGATATTTATCATGTGAATCAACATGTGTCAGGGGCACACCACGGACAAAGTAGGCGATTACCTACGTCAGCCTATTTGCCAACTAAGAACTATTATGAATCCTTGACTATACCCTAAACATGGTTGCTGTTTTACACCTTATTAATTTAAACACCATGGTTTGAATCTGTATATTAAGACGATAAATTATAATTATTCTTACAGTGCAAGTAGTAGTACTTGCGGGCTTAAGAAGGCACAGAATAGAGCAATGCAGAGTTATTAACATATAGGACGCTATAGTGTATTGCCCCACTACATAGAAATATATTTGCTAGGATCTGGACCCGTACCTCCCAAAGATGGTCGGTGCAAACAACAAAGGTAATGGTAACTGCCCAGCTGCGTTCCTGAATGTGACTTTGGGCCGTGTCGCCCGCAGTGAAAGAGGGCAGCGTACAGCTTGGTTGACGCGCGGGAGGAGAGTGCAGTGGATTGCGAGCTGTGTGGTGGGAGCGTGGTCAGCCTGTAGGAAGAGATGTGGGATGACTAACGACGGTGCTGTGTGTGGTTGCTCTTCTGTACCATGTCGTTATCCGAGTGGACGTGGGTCTCTGACAGAAAATGGAAACATCCCCTGCGGGCAGCAAACTCAGTGCATCACATCGTATTGATCAACCCAGTGTCACCTTAAAG
Source organism: Vandiemenella viatica (assembly GCA_031002005.1). Classification (NCBI taxonomy): domain Eukaryota; kingdom Metazoa; phylum Arthropoda; class Insecta; order Orthoptera; family Morabidae; genus Vandiemenella; species Vandiemenella viatica. The sequence continues at coordinate 14,918,578 of CM061920.1, read as the reverse complement.
AAAATCTTACTGCCCGCTGAGCTTAACAATGGACATACGTAAAACTCTGGGAATTAATATAAAATAAACCCATTGATAGATTTCAAGATGTTTGTTTAAATGTGTGATACTATTTTTAATAATACTCGATGAACAATAATTTCGTAATAAACGTATATATTTGTTAGAATCTGGACCCGTAGCTTCCACAGATGGTCGGTGCAAACAACAAAGGTAAAGCTAACTGCCCGACTGCGAAAGTACAACGGTGTTTTTAATGTGCAAAGCAAACCCGATTCCTCATATCAGCAATTTGAATCATTTAAATTTCATTCTTAACAAGAGGGAGTACATCTAGGTCGGACATGTTGAGAGCCAAGCAACCAAGACTCACAAGTCAGCGCAGCGCACGACACTTAGCGAGCTTAAGATCCAACCAATAGGAAAAGTTAAAGCTCTCTTTTGTCCTGCCTGTGACCCGAGGCAACGATATTATCGAGACAAGATACAAAGTCACGATACCAAGTTGATGTCCCCTACATTCTGGTAGCTGTACCAAAAATCGTCCGTTGGACAGATGGTATTTTAATCTCGAGTCAGAAATATCAAATCTAAAAACTGTACTAGTTATATATTTTAAATCCAGTTCAATCAGTAATTTGCAGCATCAAGTACATATGGTGATGCTCTAAACACATCATTATCGTTGAGGGATGATCCTTATTACTAGGGTTCGGATCATTATGACAAAAAAAGACTTTAAAAACGGGTAAATATGACCTAAAATGACAAAATATGACCAAATATTTAAATTTATTATACATCAAAACATGCTCAATTATACATTTATTTTATATAGTATTGTCGCTCTCGTGCAGATAGCATAATTTGCTTCCGTGAACTCGCTGCACCATTGGGAAATTAAATTTTAAATCGTTTTGTTGAAGTCACTTTACCCTGGTCAGCTACTGCCCGCTACCTGCGAGTGCTGCTAGACAGGAGACTAACCTGGCAAGCTCATATAAATGACATCCACAGGAAAGCAAGCACGAGGCTTCACAGCCTCTACTCGCTTCTCAACAGAGACAATAATTTAGCCCCAAGCACTGGCATTAAGATCTACACGACCCTAGTAAGACCGATTATTGAGTACGCCTGTCCAGTGTGGGCATACGCTGCTGACAGCCATATACTCAGACTACAAACTATATAAAACAGGGCACTGAAAAGAGTCCTGCACCTTCCAGCCAGGTTTCCTACCTATGCACTCCACGAAGCTACTGGAGTTCCATATCTCCATGACAGGTTTAAACAACTGGCTTAAGTTTTCTACAAGAGTTCAAATAGAAGCAATAACCCAGAAGGTAAGAAAACATCGGTCGCTGTGACGTAACCATTGACCGTCATAAGAGACCTTTAAGTCTAATCAACTAACATACACCACCGAGAAGCCACACCAACAGAGAAGTTTTGCATCGCCCAAATACTTCTGGAGGCAATGTCCACGGACAATATACTTCGCCATCCCCCTGCCTATATAGGAAAAGGCAGTAATTGGTGCTATGACTTTAATTTCAGATAATTTAAAGAATAGAACTTTCATCTGTACTAAAATATTCCCCTCTAAATTCCCTTAGGTAAGTCCATAACTTCGTACTTTCAGAAAATTTTACTTTCGGCATGGCGGTGGAACTACTCACTGATACACTACAGATTTATCGATGACAGAATTATTTTCAAAAGTATTTAACTGAGATACTGATTGACGCGGATCGACACAACAATGCTGCTGCTCCATTGTCGAGATTAAAAGGCGGAACATTACGTTTAGAGAGTGACAATAATGTATAACTTTAATTCTTGACTGGTAAATTCTAACCACACTGAAAATTAGCTATGTTCCCCCTCTCCCTCCCTATGTAAAACACAAGTACAGGTCTGTGAATAATTATCTTAATTTCTTCTCATCTAGTGAATTCCCGGTACTATTAAAAAAAAAAACAGATATTCCCTCAAAATATGACCATATGACCATAAATATAATGGAAATATGACCAAAACTAGGAAAATGTCTGAATATGCATTTACATTATACATAAAAAACATTGAAATACAATCAGAAACGTTGAATCAGTGATCGATTCAACATTTCAGTTCAAAAAGCAGGCAGGAAAAAATATGACTTGTCCTAAAGATCCGAACTGTACTTATCACATTCATTCCTAATTTTCTGTCATGAATATAACCCAATTTTGTCAAATTTACCTTTAACCTGCTACCTGCCCTCTCCTACCTGCAATCGATTCAAGAAGCTCCAGACATTCCAATACTCTGCATGACCAGGCATTAAGCACACCGCAAGTGTTAATCGACTCCTACATAAACCATCATCATATTAAGGAGGCAACTTCTCGATCTTACCAGAATCCCAACCGCAGGTTGCACTTCTCAGTTTTCACTCACTGTGCAAGATGGTGCTTCGAGATTTTACGGTCCCTAGCAAAAGATTCTTCAGTTGCCAAAAGTGCATTCCGTCATCATCTCCAGGCCTTTTGAGGCATATACTGGTGATCTGGATTGGATGGAGATTGGTAGAAGAATTCGGAGAAATTCACTTGATTACAAGCCTAAGGCAGTCGATATATATATATTGTAGGTAAGGGAATCGGGAACTGGAATAAAATCCCAACTGGAATGCTAAACAGTTTTGTAAACATCTTGGCCTAAGATTTGATGAAAAACTCAAAGGGACAGGACACATTGGGTAGATGGTAGGGAGAAGTTTAATTTTTTTATTTAATGGAGAGTGTGATGACGGAATGCCTCAAAGAAATGAAGGAGGAAACTTTGTCAGAAAACGTTGGTCGGACAGTTGCTTTAGTATGGTGGCGTAGTATGTGACTCTAATTTGGACGGGGTGTAATGGAGGGCAATTAGATTTTTCTGTGGAAAGTATCGCAGAACAAAACCAGTAATTGACATGATAATGGATCTGGATTGGAATTAATTGGAAGATAGAAGGCGAGTGAAATGCTCGGAGTCTAAAAGGCGTATTTTGGTGACGAGCCGCGGAAGGAATTAGTACAAGAACTAACAGTAGTTGACCACAAGCCGGCACTCTACTTCAGGCATAAGGAATTCTCAGATTGGAATTATTACTAATTTAATTGCAATGGAGCACACGCTCCTGTGGCAATGCTCTTAGTCATCTAATTAACCATTTTTAATTATTTTTTTAAAATTATCTTATATAATTCGAGTGTTAAATTTCTCCCTTATCTACTTTTGCAATTTAAAAATTTTAAATTCCTCAAGCGTTTTTGGTAAATTATTCATCACTTCACTAGGTGATTTGTTCCAATCCCTGACTCAATAACCATACAGGGAAGTGATCAATAGTTTAACAAAAACGCTTATAGAATTTAAAGTTCGTAAAGTGTAAAATTAGCTTCAAGGCGAAATTGCCCTCACTGATTTTACATAAATTATATATATATATGTATGTACTAGATGACCCGTGAGAAAATCTCGCAAATATGATGAATAGTAAGGTCACCAGTGAAACAGTTTATTTATTTCTCTATGATATGGGCTGCTGCTATCTAGCGGCTTGGCTGTGAACTCGCGCGACTTTCAATTATTACTTTCCTCCTTCTAGAGTCAACTTGCGAAAAATTTCGTTCTTAATTTGTAATGATGCCTGAGTGGGGACCTTAATCTTTTAAATGATACCTCATTCATCGAATTCGGTTCGGTATCAAGGGAGATAAATAACTCATAGCAAAAATACACGTTATGCCAATAATGATACTTTTGCCCTTTAAGGGTCAAATTACGAAAGCTTCCTTTCTTAAAATATGATGTGATCAAAGCGGAGGCCTTAATCTTTAAAATAATACCTCATTTCTCTGTTTCAATTAGATGTCAAAGAATATAAATGGCTCGTGACAAAAAAAAAAAAAAAAAAAAAAAAAAAAAATACTTTATGGAAATAATTATACTTCTGCCCTTTAAGGGTCAAATTCCGAAAGATTTTAAAATGACACCTAATGTATCTATATCGCTTGGATATGAATAAAAATAAATGGGTCGTGACACAAAAGCGCATTGTAGAAATATTGATACTTTTGAATTTTAAGGATCGAATTCCAAAAAATTCCCTTCTTAATATATAATGTCACAAAAGCGGAGATATTTAAAATGACACTTCATTGATCGATTTCGTCTAGGAATAGACGGAGCTAAATGATTCATGGCACAACAAACCGGATTTTATTAATATTAACATTTTTGCCCTTTAAGGGTCTAATTTGAAAAAATTACTTTCTTAAAAGATGATGTTACCAAAGCGGATACCTTAATCTTTAAAATGATACCTCATTTACCGATTCGGTGAAGTATGAATTGAGATAATGGCTTGTGGCCTTACAGATATTATTAAATAATTTTTAAATTACTGAAGAATTGTAATGGTTCAGTGCCTTTTAAACACACCGTCAATAGGTTAATAAGTAGACAAAGCGATTATGTTTTTTCGTGTATCTGATAGGTTAGAGCGTTGCTACTAGTGCCGGAGAGACGCCCGGGCGCCCTGCAAAGTAGCTGCAGACGCGGGCGGCAGAGTTCCTACCTCCTTCATGTCCCGCTGCGCTCGAGGCGATTCGCCTGACTGATATCTGGAGCGCTGGGACACGCCGTAAACCTTGATCTATTTCCAGGAGGCTCGTAAACAGGCGCGCAGAGATGAATTCGCGCCTAGCTCGCGTCAGTCCTGCCACCCGTAACATTTACGCTTAATTGTTTGATGGCCCTGTGGCGGCCCGCTGACCGCCCTCCAGGGGAACACAAAGGCCTTGTTTACACAGAGCCGCCAGCTCCCGAATACACCAGGCCCCAGTCCTGCAGCCAAACCCGACACCAAAGCGGTTGGCTATCCTAGAAAGCGTAAGCAATTAAACAAGTTGTTAGTTGATGATTAATAGATTTTCGGGGTATGCCGCATTGTTTATTTCATAATCTTAGCTTTCGGCTGCCATCTTACAGCCTTTGGCATAATTACTGTTTATATATATATATATATATATATATATACTAGCTCGTACCCGCGACTTCATACGCGTGGATTAAGATTTTTTTTTGCCAGAATTAAATATAGAAAGTTGTTGGTAACTAAGGATTGGTCCCAAACAATATCGAGTCGGAATAATATGACAGGAAAGCTATCACTCTATCATTGTACCGTCGAACCTGTCTCTTGAAGAGAATCAATTTCCAACATATTTCTGTCACCATTCGATAAGGTCTCAAAATTTCGTGACTACAACTGTTAATCATACTGGAAAAAATATCTTGCGCCCTTCATACAGATTTCCTTATAAAATTCCATCACAACGATATAGCCATTTAGTCGTCAAAACGTAACAAAAAGACAGAGACTTACTTCCGTATTTATAATAATATTATTGTGGTTCACACTCACACACTGACTGCGAACAACACCTGAGGGATCATTATAACGTAAAAAAGTGTACACCTACAACATTGAAAGACTATCTACGATTTGCCTCGCATTGCACCCCTAATTTTCTAATATCTACAGTTTAACATTCAATCCGAATAACCTACGGCCCAGGCCTGACTCTTACGATGAAAAACAATTTTTAAAATCTTAGCCTCCACGGAGATTTGAACCGGAGACCACGACGTTCGTAAGCAAGCGCTTTAATCACTGAGCTGCCAGTCCACTACACGGAAACACGGTACGGAGACGTCCATATCCAACGTGTCTGTCTATCGTCGTATTTCGAAGTTATGAGACAACATGTGTTATTTATACAGATAATTTTTCAACCAAATGTAGACAGTATTTTTCTCCTTGTTTCAAAGGATAAGTGTGCAAAGTTTCATAGAGATCGGATGAAAACTGTGGATTTGTATGAAGAACAAACAAACATACATTCATCTTATTTATATATATATATATTACTTATGGCTTTACACCCCGTTGAAGGCTAAGGTCATTATTGGCGGGATGGGACTGAGGACAAGGAACGGGAAGGGATTCGGCCGTTACATTTTTGAAGGAAGCATCCCGGCATTAAGGTGGAGTGATTTAGGGAAACCATGGAAAACCCAAATCTGGATGCCCGGACGGGGATTCGAACCCGCGTCCCCCCGAATGCGAGACCAGAACGTTAACCGTTCACCCACCACGCTCGGTCTGTTTAAATTGTAATAGCAACGAGTACTAAATTTAACAGCTGGTAGTCCCTACATGCGCCCACTTTTGCGCAGGCAACTCAAACTTTTTATGTTCTTTCGATGTCTCTCTTTGATATTAATTATAATTATTTAAAAAAAACTAAAAACAAGTTAATGAAATGTTTTTTTTTTTAAATTTAATTAAAAAATACTTGTAGCCATATTTGGATAGGCAACCCGTATTCTGCTTCTAATAATTATACTTAAAAATTGCATTTCGGTGAAATAATAATAATAATTCCGTGTGGTCGTAATGACCTGGTGACGGGGTTCTATTGGCTGCGCATTCCGCCCCGGTCGTAGCCGCCTTAACCTAACCCTGTAGCACTAACAGGTACAGGGGACCTACCGTTTAACGTGGAATCCGAACCACGGAAGCGTTCTGGCGTACTTCACATTACACAGCAAGCTGCCAGAGGGAAGGTGGGGTTATGGCCTTTGAAAAATCCCCGCCGAGACAGGGATTCGAACCGGGGACCTTTCGAACACCAGTCAGACCACTGCGGCATCAGGCCGCTCCATTTCAATCAGATAACATATGAACGTAGAAATCATGCCGCCGGATCTTAGGCTATGCAGATTCAGGCTCCGGACAACGTAGGCAGATACCTACCTGAACCTGTTGGTCAACTAGTAACTATTCTGAACTCGTGACCACACCCTAGATGCGTTCACAGCTTAACTCTAGTTCTGTTATCTTTGTCTTCCTCTACGATTCGTTGTTCCTTGAACTGTTTCCTCCACTAAGACATTAACCAGTCTCGCATATCTCAAAATATTACCAGCAATTCTGACTTTTTTCTGTCAAATTTTTTCCGAAACCATTTTCCTGGCCCATAATTTCGTATCGTAATTAATTAGTCCCCTATTAGGTACCGTTTCCAACCCCCAGGGCAAGATGTGCTCTGTTCGGCCAACATTGGGACCTAGAAAACAATAAGGAGAGTTGCACTTACTTATTTCTTTTCGGGGTTTGTGCTGCGTTTTTTTCCCTGATATCGCCAACATTTCGGCACCAACCTGGAGTCTTTGTCAGGGCTTCTGTCTATCTCGCCGTCTGGTGCTTTTTTGATAACCTTGAACAGTTAATTCACTGCGATGTTGTTGCAGGCCATGTTTCCACAGTTGCTTAATTAATTACCAGTTGGAAAATAACGCCAATGCAACTGTTTAATTTATTTATTGCAATAAATTTATTTATTTATTTATTGCAATAAATTTATTTATTGCAATAAATAAATTAAACAGTTGCATTGGCGTTATTTTCCAACTGGTAATTAATTAAGCCGACGCAGCAATAAATAAATTAAACAGTTGCATTGGCGTTATTTTCCAACTGGTAATTAATTAACGACACAGCAATAAATAAATTAAACAGATGCATTGGCGTTATTTTCCAACTGGTAATTAATTAAGCGACGCAGCAATAAATAAATTAAACAGTTGCATTGGCGTTTTTTTCCAACTGGTAATTAATTAACGACGCAGCAATAAATAAATTAAACTGTTGCATTGGCGTTATTTTCCAACTGGTAATTAATTAAGCAACTGTGGAATCATAGCCTGCAACAACATCGCATTGATTCAGTCCACCCAGACATTTCCAAGAGGCCTATTCAGTACCTACAAGAAAACACACCTCAAACTGCACAAAAACGACGCAGCAATAAATAAATTAAACAGTTGCATTGGCGTTATTTTCCAACTGGTACTTAATTCACTGTTTATTTTCACCGGCAAAGATGATCCAAAGAGTTTTCTTTGGCGGATAAACAAAATCATCTTTGCCGGTGAAAATAGACAGTGAATTAAGTGTTCAAAAATGCATCATACGCCGAGATAGACAGAAGAAGGATACAGATTGATGTCGAAATGTTGGCGATATCAGGTAAAAAAATCGCAGCGCATAGAGACAAGTGCAATTTTCCAATAATGACGCCTGTGAAAAGTGAGAGTCTTCGGTGAATCATTTCGCGGGCTATGAAAGTGAGGTGTCAACCGCAGCGTACTTCATTTATCAGAAGACGTCAATGTGCGATGAAGCTTCTGGAGTTTGTTCCCCTTCCAGAGACGCGGCGGAGAAAGTCAGCAGGTGTTTTAGTCTCTTTGCAGCGTGGGGAAGGCCGAGGAGTTTCGCTATCGCCGCACAAAGGAGGCTACTCAGATCTGCACAATGGAACAATGCGCCGGGCGTTTACCCCAATTTGCACGCCACTCGCGGGCCGGGCCGTCGCGACGCCGCCCGCGTCGGCTCAAAGATTTACGACCAGCGGCGGCGCGCTCAATTATTGAGTCGTCGGAGAGCTCATTACGACCAGCAGGAGGTGGCCAGGACGGCCGCCGCGGAGGTAATGTGTCCTCTGCGTGCGGTTAATACGGAACGAGGGCAAGCGCCGTCTCCACGCTGCTGCGTTTAAAGGTGCTAATCACGAAAACGAAACCGCTGGCCATCCAGTGGACGCGTATGATCGCGATAAACGTTCGCACAAATACGTGAACTGAGTTGACGCGAAGACACCCCGTCCACTGATAGCAGATTCGCGCGATTCTGTCGGCAGTTCTCCATTGTACCCCGCGACCCATTCCATTTCTTCTTGATGTCAGTGAATATAACAAAAGAAAATAGAACAATAATTACTTAATACATATTTATTTACTTTTTGATTAAGAAAATAAACGTAAATTTCTTTGTTCAGGCCCTAGATAGGGAAAATTTCCAATTTCACATCCTATCATTGGCATCACGGTCTACTTTTTAAATTCATTTTAATCTTACTAGTGATCGCCCAGCAGTCGAAATTCGATCGTAATTCATTATGTTGTTTAGTTTCTTTCATGAAAGAGTAATAATCATTATTTGAATTTGTTCTATTGCGTTTGGTGTGAGCATAGCTACATTCCTTTTCCAAGTATTCCTTTTATAACTTCAAAGATTAATCTCTACTTTGTGCGAGTCTTTCGTTTTACCAAAGACTACAGAGTGTCTCAATGCTGGTAATTCACGTCAGAATGTTGACTCCGGTCCTATTTCACGCGCACACATACGTTCGCAAATTAATTTTTTATTTGAATAATCTATTTGTAACATGTATTAACAATACTTATTATTATTATTTTTTTTTGCTGCTGCCTAAGATTACAGACATCGGCAGATTCGCTTACTAAAAAAAAAATAAAAAAAAATTAATGTAAACAACGATTTTTTTAATTTAATTTGAAATATCTGTAACACATATTATACACAGATTTTAGTTTTCTGTACTTCTTTTCCATATAAACTTTAACTATGCCAAATCTCACACTTCTCCGCGCACGCAATATTCTTAAAAATGTATCATAAGTTTTCACTTAATATATAGATTTCAGAGATTAAACTCGACTGTTTTGTTTCACCAAAGACCACAAAGTACGCCATCTATCAGCTAAACCTCGAAATGTTGCTTCTTGCTTCTATGTAAGTTCAGAGATTAATCTCGACTGTTTTGTTTCACCAAAGACCACAAAGTACGCCATCTAAAAGCTAAAAATTTTAGCTTTCTGTATTTCTTTAAGTTCCTCCGTTTGCCAAATATTCTGGCCGCAGGCTGCGCTGTCTACCAGCTGTCAGGTGAAGCAACGCCCAGAACTGGCGGCATCTGAGCGAACTACGTAGGCGAGCGAGTGTTTTATTTAATTTAATTTAATGTATTTGTAACGCATATTATATATAGATTTTAGCTTCCTGCACTTCTTCTCCATATAAACTTTAACTATGCCAACTCTCTCACTTCTCCGTGCGCGCAATATTCTTATAAATATATCATAAGTTTTCGCTTAGCGTATTAATATATAGATAACGCATTAGCTATTTAACTTTATCTTAAAATGTACTGATACACTAAAAATATATTTGTCAAGAGAAAAATAATTGCTTTAGAATAGGACACAAAAAAAGTAATTCGAAAGGGCGTGCTGAAACGATTTACAGCTAAATTCGAGTAAACCAGCGGCCTTATACAAACTAGGTGAAATGAATTACACCGTAAATAATTTTTATACATTGACGGCATTTTGTTCGTAGTATTACGCAATATGGTAAGTACTTTTGTAATTTTATCGACACGATAACAAACATAAGCTTAATATATAACACTATACACACGGCTACGTATTAAAGATTAGTCACCACTAATTACAATCCGCATATTAAATTCAATCTGTGTTTGAGAGAGGAACGAAGTAATTGATCGCAAATTTTATAATGGTTTAAATGAACTGAATCACTGTTGTGAATTTATTAAAAAGAAGGGAGTGCATGGAATATTAGAGGACCGTAATTAAAAATATTATGTGGACCATAATGGTTTGAATAAGATTTTGAATTTTTTTAAAGTGTTTGACTTTGGAAATATGTTGCTATGTGCTTTTATATAATTTCCACTTTCAGTTAAAACGTTTCCTATTAATGATTTCAATTAATTCTGTACAAGTTTTAATTGTTTTTATTCGATTAGTATCGTTTCCGTGATTGTTGGAGCTCGATAAAGGTCTGTCGGCGCCTTTACAGGCTCAGAATCCATCGCGTGAAGCGCGTCTTCACGCGACCAAATCCAAATAACTTCGGATCTCGTCTCCCTTGCGTATGTTCGCTCGACTCAAGCGCTCACAATGGACGGAGTCACATTACCTTCCCTGTGTTTGGATTGGAGCGATCTGTTCGCGCGTATACAGGTGTACTCACGCGAGCATTTATCGCGAGAATACTATGTCCACTGGACGGGCAACCTAGCCGTTAGGGCTACTGGCGGTAACATCAAAGGGTTGGCGCTGGGTTGGCCTCGGGACACCCTACTGGTGTGGATGCCAAACCAATGTTGGTTCACTGTTTCGTTGTTCGCCTTGTCTAAAGGCGCATTCCCACGATCCCTTGTAGGCAAGACGAGACGGGACGGGACCTCATTAGCCCAAGTGTAGGGACGACCGCGCGCCGCAGGTTAGTCCTAGGTTACCTCGCCGCCACCTCCCCACCACGTTGCCTAGTGTCGTTTGGCACAGAGCACTTTACAGCAACAGAAGGGGTGCGCACTGCTGCTACAAACCGATGGCAACAGCGCACCGCTACACACGCCTGTGATGTTTACCGACTCAGAGTGGATAGCTGCGTCTCGTCTCCGCTAGCAGAGGCGGCCCTGTTCCCATGGCGTCCCATCCCGTCCCGTCACGCCTCCGTTTACAAGGGATCGTGGGAATGCGCCTTTACGTGTGTTTAGAATTTCTTATTATTGTGTTGAGTATGGAATGGAATAATAATATTGTGAACGGAATATGCTTATGGGATCCTTCGGACTGTGAATACAAAAAGAAATAAAAGAGATTAGATTCTTGGAGTGAAATAAGTGATCTTTTCGAAGTTAATGTGCAAGATGTGAAGGAGAAAATGTAATCTTTGTTGACTTCTTTCCGCCTTGAAAGACAAATAGAAGAAATCAAATGTAAAATTGGTAGTGGTACTTATCAACTGTACAAATCAACATGGTTTGCTTTTAGCAGTATGGAATTCATGCAGAAGATAAATTCGCAGAAAAAAAAATCATTGGACCCAGAGGTAACTTATTACTTATGTTTTTTAAGGTCTGTAGGCGTTATTACATTAACATGTATTTTTCTGTTACTTGGGAAGTAAAGTTACAACCGATGGCAGAAGCAGGAATGATGTTAAAAGCAGAATAGCACTAGCAAAAAGAGCCTTCATGAAAAAGAGAAACCTTTTAGTTTCAATATTGATCTAGGAATTAGAAAGAACTTTTTAAAACTCTTTGTGTGGAGCACAGCACTTTATGGTAGCGAAATATGGGCTTTAGGAATACCGGAAAGAAAGAAAATTGAAGCATTTGAAATGTGGTGTTACAGAAGAATGCTGAAAATTGGGTGGACAGACAAAGTAAGAAATGAACGAGTTTTGGAAATGATGGGTGAGAAAAGAAGTTTGTGGAAGAAGCTTACAGAAAGAAGATAGGTTGGTAGGTCATATTTTGAGACATGCTGGATTGGTTGATTTCTTAGTGGAGGGAACAGTCGAAGGTAAGAACTGTAGAGGAAGACAGAGATTAGACTATAAGAAGCAGATAATTGAGGACGTGGGCTGTAAGGGGTATGTAGAAATGAAGAGGATAGCAATAGGAAGGGATGGAGGATTGCATCAAACCAGTCGAAAGACTGACGACAAAAAAAAAAAAAAAAAAATCAAAAATCACATTACACTGCCACTTAACAAAAAACATATGAAATGTAAGTTACATTATTATTAATTGTTGTAAAAAAAAACACTACATCAAATAAATTAAGAAACATGGTCAATATTTTTAAATCACATTAATTCTACCCTTTTTTCGGTCACATTTTTCAAGCAATACATATCCTGTCATTGTAATTTGTCGTTCGAATAATTTGTAATTAAACCAGCACTTATTAGTTTATAATATAAAACGCTAGCAACTTGGACGTGGTTTCAGAGCCCACTGCGATTCCACATAGCCCAATCCCTTGGCACCAACCTCTTGGTTTGATGAGGACGATATACCGAATGCCAATGCCTTGGCGATCACGCACCTTCTTCTCGACCGATACTTCACGCTGAACTAGATAGTTGAAATTTTCTCCCACAGCAGGACGGAAACTGCCTGATACGACGATCTCCTACTTAGAATCTGAGCTGTTCGGGTGGCACAAAGTCCTAACAATAAATGCCGACTTATGGCCGATATACACTGATGAGAGAAAACGCTGTGACCGACTGTTGAATGGCGTGATCGTTCACCTTTTGAACGCAACACAAGGGAGTGGCTTTTCCTTGGCTTTACGCGTCGTCTACATCGAGGTAATTAGAGATGGGAAAGGACTGGTGGAAAGGAAAGTGAGAGGAATTTGGTTGTATGTTGACATAATTACTCGAACAATCACTTTCCACTTTCTTTATTTTTCTTTCAAGACAGCGGCTCCATCCAAAGATATTAAGTACAAACGTAAACAAATGTTCCAGCGATTATGCCCACACAATTCCCAGAACTACTGAATGACAACTAGCGCGGCTTCCCATCTCCGCGCTTAAATAGACACTTTAGAAAAATCCGACCGACGTTTCTCGATTTCTAAGAATATTTTAACAATTAAATCCATACAAAACAATCAGAATTAATACAAGGTGTTTCACAGTCATCATGAATCACATGAAAATTAAAGACATTTACAAGTACTTACACACAAATTTCGCTACATAAACCAGCCCATACCATCGCAAATTGTCCTCCAAACATAGTAGTTCACATCAACACTTTCTTGCATAACGCTGTCCTTGTATACATTAAATAGTATTTACATAGTTTCTCCCCATAAAAAATTTTGATTTACACAAATTCACAATTAATTATACGGAAAATATACAAAACCATAGTTAATCAACTCTCGGCTTGCTATACGCAATTCTTAAAATAACATTTCATAAAATCGGTTGGGAATGAGGACTCCTATAAAGGGGAAGGAATTCAGCCATGGTCTTTCGAAGGAACCATCCCAGCATTCGTGTGGAGTGATTTGGGGAAACAATGGAAAACACAAATCTGGATGCTTATGTCTCGAGTATTGCCCTGTATGGATGTGAAACCTGGACAGTTTGTACAGAAGAGAAAAGAAGATTAATTTCGTTTGAGCAATGGTGCTACAGAAGGATTTTAAAGATTAGCTGGAGGGACAAGATTACTAATGAGGAAATTTTTGAGAAGGCAGGAAACTATAACTCATTATGGAAGAGTATAAAAACGCGGAGGACAAAATTCACTGGACATATCTTAAGACATGAGAGCTTACTAAAATCAATAATGGAGGGAATGGTAGAAGGTAAGATATATCGAGGAAGACCGCGTTTAAAATACATCCAGCAGATAATGGAAGATGTTGGCTGCAGGAGATATGAAGAGGAGGACAGAGAGTAGAGCTGAATGGAAGACCGCCGCAGACCAATCCCAGCATTGACTACCGCAGAAGATGAAGAATAATTATTACTTGACAAAGCGATTTTGCAAGTGTAGGATCCTTTACACATTTATTTAAATTTGTTTTACCTTCATTATAGTAAAGTAGATCTGTCATTTCTTATTTTACAGTGATGAAACGTAACACGATAATCAACAAACAAATTTGCATTATTTTGTAAAATATTGAATGGATTTACATTATTTTCTTTTTTAACTTATGGCTTTACGCTTCGTCGCCGCAGAGGTCATTAGAGACGGGATGAGACTGGGGATAAGGAACGGGAAGGAATTCGTCCATTTGAAGGAAGCATCCCGGCATTCGCCTGGAGTGATTTGGGGATACCATGGAAAACCCAAATCTGGATCCCCGGGCGGGGATTTGAACCCGCGTCCTCCCGAATGCGAGGCCAGAGCGTTAACCACTCACCCACCACGCTCTGTCATTTACGTTATTAATAAAACATTACTCGACAGCAGGTTGGCAAACTCAACATTCTGAGCCTAAATTTAAAATGTAATAAATCATGAAAAAATATATTTATTTTACATAAATACCACGAAAAAAAAAAACGTTTTAATTTGAGAATGAATCTAAATCATGTCTTCACGCGATTTCTGGAAAGCGTGAATTACAGTTCCCAGTAGCGTCCCCCAAAAAGTTGTCCCAGCAATGAATCTTAGCCCTTGACATAGAAATATCGACGTGTCGAATTACCAGTGCTTCCGCCTCGTTACTCCAGTCTTCAACTTTATGTCGATAAATCTAGCTCTTCCTGCCTCTTCCGTGTCTAAGTGGGACGCACCCTAGCTCTGCTCCCCCCCCCCCCTGCAAAAGGTAAGAATGTCACCTGCGAAAATTACTGGATTTTCGCTACGAGTAACTCGCGCGAATATTTTGTAGAAAGTCTTGTAATTATTTATATTATTTTTTTGTCACAAGCCATTATCTCCATTCATACTCGATTCATAATCGAAAAATGAAGTATAATTTTAAATACCAAGGTATCCGCTTTAGTCACATAATATTTTAAGAAAGTAATTTTTCCAAATTCGACCCTTAATGTCAATATTTTTAAAATTGTGTTTTTTGTATCAGGAACCATTTATCTCGCTGTTTTTCTAACCGAAATCGATAAATGAAATATCACTTTAAAGAATTAAATGTCCGCTTTGGTGAAACCACATATTCAGAAAGGAATTTTTTTGAATTTGACCCTTAAAGGGAAAAAGTGTAAATATTTCTACAACGCGTTTTTGTGTCAAGAGCCAATTATCTCCCTTTATATCTAACCGATATTGATAAATGAGCTATCATTTTAAAGATTAAGGACTCCACTGTGATCAAAATATGATTTTAGAAAAGATTTTGTCTGAATTTGACCCTTGAAGGGCAAAAGTATCATTACTTCTACAACTTTTTTTGTCACGAGCTAATATTTCCCTTGATATCTAAGCGAAATCGATAAATGAGGTATTATTTTAGGAACTAAGGTCTGCCCGTTGGTTGCATCATATTTAAGAAAGGGATTTTTCGGAATTCGACTATTAAAGGGCAAAAGTATTATCGTATGCATTTCTGTCACGAGACTTTTATCTTCCTTGACAACAAACTGAAATCAGGAAATTAGGTATTATTTTAGAGATTAAGGTCTCCGCTTTGGTCACATCAGATTTTAAGAAATAAATTTTTAGGAATTTCACCCTTAAAGGGCGAAAGTATTTTTGTTACAAGCCATTTATCTTCCTTGATACCTAACCGAAATCTATAAATGAGGTATCATTTAAAACATTAAGGAATCCACTCAGGCGACATTATAAAGGAAGAACGAAATTTTTCGGAATTTGACCCTTGAAGGACAAAAGTAATAACTGTGAAAGTCGCGAGTATGCGATAGTTCAGTGCCAAGCCACCAGATAGCAGCAGCACATAGCACAGAGATATTAATAAACAGCTTCACTGGCGTAGAATTTTGTTACTTACCTATTACACTAAACAGTTGATACAAATGAGGCATTCTTCACTTGTCCTATTACAGTTCATCAACATTACTATTTATCGTATTCGCGAAATTTTCTTACGGGTCATTTAGTTTTCTCTTATTATTAATTTCACAACTGTACCAGTACGATGGCTATTGAAGAATCTTTTGACAGGTGGTTGAGCCCTGCCAATAATAACAACATGGCTAATCGGGACCTTCTAACATAATCACGGCTTACGCGTACAAGTTAATAAAGTTCATTGTTATCTATCCTAAAAGCATTTTATAAAATATTTTCTATAAGTTCCTAAAAATTTTAAGGTAAGGTATTTGAGACTTGTTGAAAGTGTCCAGTATTATGAATTGAGTATTTGAATTTATTATTGTTTAGGACGCTCTTGAAGGTGCTATGTATTTGGGGAGGGGGCTAGGTGGAGATTTACTAACGATTAGCTTGATTGGCGGAGCTGAGATCACATGACGATGGTCAACCAATGAGGGACGGATTTAGAAAGACAGCTCCGTAGTATATTGCGTTGGTACGCCATGTTATCAGTCCCCAAGATGAAGTAGGTGAGATAAGATGTGTCAATTCTGTAACCGGGAGACAATGCGGCAATCCGCGAATAGAAAGACTATTTTTACTTATGGCTTTACGTCTTGTCGACGTCGAGGTCATTAGAGGCGGGATGGGACTGGGGACAAGGAACGGGAAAGATTTCTGCCGTGGCCTTTTGAAGGAAGCATCGCCTGGAGTGATTTGGTGAATAGGAAAAATCCTATACTGTAGATTATTTTCGTTGTCATCAAATAGTGATGAATAAGATATCAGCAGATATGATTTTTTTCTACCCACTTCTGACATATTGTACTAAGTTTACGTTAAAACACATTGTTTGCTGAATATTTCAGTTAAATGAACGATATAATAGTTTATCGATTCATTGGGAGCGCCTACAGTCTTCCGAGCGGCAAACCCGCATGACATTCAGGCGCAAGTATTTCGTAGCTGCAATCTGACCCAACCGCGACCAGGAGACAATTCACACTGAAAGTTGCCTTCACAATGAGACTCAATAAGCCTCAGAGGCAAATTCTACAGAGAGGTGGGTTATAGTATGCTTGCTAGTGGAAAACTCTCAATCCAGCTTGCAATCATTTCGCGGTTGTGAGGTACACAACCCCACCACTTGTGAATTTTAATATTATAAAATTATGATTTTGGTTATTAACTTTGGGTTTCTAAGTTCTAAGGTCACAGAACTTCCAGTCAGAGGTATATAAGATTTTTGGCTAGGAAAAAAAGTAGTGAAAAAAAAAGAAATGGGAGGAGGTTTGGATGGAAAAACTTAATGAAAAACTATCTATAAAATTCTGACGGGATTTAACATGAAAAATATAAGCCCGAGGGCAGAAGAAAAGTATGGTGATAAAATTACTGAATTGTAAAAGTTGTATTTGGTGATTGACTGTCGTTTGTAAACGGAAAATGAAAATATAAGTGGATGATCTTTGTTTCTTATTGGAAGTGTAATAAAAGTAATGGAATTGATACTTAAAGGATATTTCATATGATTTTAATATTAATGTGATTCCAGCGGAGGTATCAAAAAACCAGTGACGGATATAGAGGATTAAATAAAAATCCTATTGAGCTGACCTGACACTGGAAATATTAGGAATATTAGGATATCTAATTTTCTAAAAGTAAAAATTAGTGGTAAAAGTAAGTCTGAAAAGAAAATACATTCATACAAAAAAAAAAAACCTTTACATGCTGTCAGTGGCGTAGCTAGGTCAACAAGGGCCCCGGTGAAAAAATTTATTTTAGGCCCTCCGGCCAGACGGGCGACCTTTTTTTTTCTTTGTGTGCTGGTAGGGGCCCCCTGAACTGAGGATGGGGGCCCTTAAATTGTTCTTTAGGGGCCCCTGAGCAGTGGTTTGGGCCCCCCTGAGCAGCGAGGGCCCTTAGTGAGGGGCGCCTATGTTCTCAGGGGCCCCTTAGACGACGGTACAGCTAAAAAAAAAAGGTCGCCAGTTTGCCGTGAAGGCTCGTGGGCCCTCTAAACTGCGCTTGAGGGCCCCTTGAGGTGCGCTTAGGGGCCTCTTGAGGTATGCTTGGGGGCCCCCTGAGTGTGAGGGCCCCGGTGCACTGCACCGCCTAGCCCCATAGTAGCTACGCCCCTGCATGCTGTACTTACGTAATAACTAAATATTAAATCGTATAGTGTATTTCACCACAGAAATAATAACAGTTAAGCCGACATTAATTTTAAAATGCCCGATGTCAAAATACATAGTTTGTTGTACACATGCCTGGGCAAGTGTTTTATTGAAATATAACGATAGGGTGGCTAATTTGAATACGTTGCATATTACAATATTTTACGCTTTTTGCAAGCGTAATATTAAAATTCAGTGGGAGAAGACAGAAATAATAGCACAACCGAAAGGTTTCCTAGAAAGGAAAATAAGATAATTGAAAGAAATTTTTAAACAGCCCAAAAAATTCAATAAAGACGAAGGCTATGGAAAAGTGCACTCGTAGACAATCGCAATATGAAATCTACAACGACAACAGTATCTCTGGAACAGCTGACACCCGCTGTCGGTAACCAAAACAATTGGCTAAGCATGAAGATAAACTACGGACTAGTGTGACAACCGTCAGAGGCGATACTTCACTTCTAAACAGCACTGATGAAGGCCCGAGGTTGGGCACCGAAACGTCGGAAGTAAAACATCGATCAAAGCAGCATCAATCCCGAAAAAGTGAGTGGAATAATTGATAAATACGTTGAATGACAAGGTAACGGAAAGGTCCTCTGTTTGAATCCCAGATTAGGCGGAGATTTTTCCTGATAGCTTCACTTCGTTAGTGAGAATTACGCTAGGACATTCCGTATCTCGTTTTCCATGATAAACTGTAAGTACGAGGTCTGTCCCAAAAGAATTCGACCTTCCTCTATATCTTCGCACCTGACAATTTTAGCATCATATGCAGGATATGGGCGTCAACAGTAAAACTTGGCGAACTCCCTAGACGCCGCAGTGGTCACCGGAACGCCTTAGTTCAGGTGCAGCGTGCGTTAGTTTACAAAGTGTTTTGTACCTCCGTCGTATTTTTCTATCGTAAAAAAATGACGGAAAGATCGGAGCAACGAATACGCATTAAATTTTGCTTCATAATCAAAAAGAGTTGTGCACAGACCATAGAAATGGTGAAGACGGCAATTGGGGACGAGTCTATGAGCAAAACACAAATAAAAGTGTGGTATAAGCGGTTCAAAGATGGCCGCACATCTTTCGATAGTAACCCACGCTCTGGGCGGTCTTCGACTACAAAAACACCGGATAATACCGAACGTGTGCGACTTGCGATCAATGAAGGTCGTCGATCGTCTGTGCGAAAACTAGAATGTGATCTTAGAATAACGGAAACTAATGTTTGAAAGTTTTCAACAGTAAATTTGCAAATGGTTCGCGTGTATACAAAATTCATTCCGACATTACTAACGGTAGAGTAGCAAAACCATCGCCTTCAAAACGCTGTATCCCATCAAAATGCGAGCAGTAGTTTTTGTGTGAATCCACTTCATCCCAATTGCAGATAGACAGACCGACACAAATTAAAAAAAAAAAACAGTTGATTCATTTAATCAAATATTCCTCTTACTGTTTCAGGATTGGCGCTGCTTAGATCGATTTATTACTATCTACGTTTCGGAGCCCAGCCTGGGGCCTTCATCAGTGCTGTTTAGAAGTGAAGTGTCACTTTTGATGCTTTTCACATGACTCCGTAATTTATCTTCTCGCTAAGCCAATTGTTTTGGTTACCGGCAGTGGGTGCCAGCTGTTCCAGATATGTCGTTGTCGTTATAGATATTGTATTGCGATTGTCCGAGAGTGCACATTTACACATTTCATTTAAGCCATAGTCGTCATCATTATTGAAATTTTTGGGCTGTTTGAAAATTTCTAGCGATTCCCTTATTTTCAGTTCTAGGAAACCTTTCGGTTGTGCTATTATTTCTGTATTCTCCCATTGAATTTCATGACCTTCTTCTACCTGATGTTCTGTCATACCTGATTTTGTTGTTTGACCGAGTCTTGCGTGACGACGATCATTTTTTTAGCCAGTACCCGCTCGAGAAGTCTCGCCAACATACAACTTTGCACAATCGCAGGGAATTTTGTATACTCCACTTGCTTGTAATGGTGGTCTGCAATCCTTCGCTGATCTTACAATGACTCTTATTTTGTTCTGACTACTGAAGACCGGTTGAATATTGATGTTCATCAGCACTTCTCCTATTCTGTCAGTCGCTCCCTTTATGTAAAGTAAAAAAACCTTCTTCTTTTGTTCTGTTACCTTCACTTAGTCCTCATCATTGTTTCTCTTCTTACTGCTTAACGCGCTGACTATCATCATGACTACTATTCCCATTCTTCCGTAGTACCCCGTGGAGGTGTTTCCTTTTTTCTTGTATGCGCTCTTTATTTGCTTCCCTTTCCACTCTACACAATAAAGTTTCGATCAGAGCGCTTTTTTGAGCTGGGTGGTGATGCGATGCATCATTTGAGTAGGGGTAAACGACGGAGTGGTGTGACAACCATCAAAAGTGATACACCACTTCTAAACTGCCGTGATGAAGGCCCCACGTTGGGCGCCGAAACGTCGGAAGCAAAACATCGATTAAAGCAGCGTGAATCCCGCAAAAGTAAGTGGAACGTTTGATTAATATGGCGCCGGCTAAAAGTGTGTTGTATTAATTGATTCATTTTCTGTAGGCTGTTAACAACGACCCAAACTCATTAAAAAATTAAAGATATACTTTTCGGTTACGGTTGTATTATACCATACAGATTACTTTCTGCAGCTCGTCCATTATTTCGTCTACTTTGTTGTGGTGAAACTCATCCGGTGTTGTGTCCTGCTCTTAGACTCGGGGGAGGTGAACGCTGACTGCGGATATAAAGTCTGGACGAGAAGTGTGTCGCGACGTTTACTGCGCTCCATCACAGAGAAATACGACAGACAGCCGTGTCGACATTTCCGCTCTGGCGTCGTCGACCTGCGATCGGCAACAAAACAGTCGTCTCCACTTCACGACCTCTCCACCCAGATTCCACGTCAGTCTAGGTCACCCGGTGAGAATGAAGAGAGGCACTACGTGCAACAACTAGATAAAGTATAGTGCTTACTAGGTTTCCAAGAATTTTTTTTAAAAATCCTATTTAGACTCTGGGCATTATTTGAAGCTAAGGCTACAGTACAGTCCTTATTTTTACCTTCTCTTCACAGAACGTGTGGAAGGATGGTTCCTTCAAAAGGCCATGACCGAATTACTTCCCGCTCCTTTCCCCCTATCCCATATCGGCTCTAATGACTTCGATGTCGACCAAACGTCAAATCCGAAGCGAAAAAGTAAAAAGACCCTTTCTTCATCTGACATCACTCTCTTGGGTTGCGCTTTGGTTGTAGCCAGGGCCGGCGTTAGGGGGGGTTAAGTGGGTCAAAAGTACCCGGGCCCGATGGCTGTTGGGGGGCCCTGATCATTGACTGTAGGGGCCCTCAGGCCATGGAGCCAAGGATCCGCCCATTGTCGCCCGACCAAATTGTAGAGCTAAAAAAGAAAAAAAAAAGGTCGCCCATTTTACCCCGGGCCCGAAATTCCTAGCGCCGGCCCTGGTTGTAGCGATGAGGCATGGAAAGATATTGCAATAGGTATGAAAAGTAGTGCATGGAAGGGAAAAGATGACCATGACCACAAGCTGGCACTTGATTTCAGGCACAAGGGTGTGGGAAGATTTTCTTTTTTAC
>CM061920.1:14873874-14895523 GCA_031002005.1 Vandiemenella viatica | reverse complement strand
ATTCATATCTAGGAATGACCACGAAAATAAGATAAGAGAAATCAGAGCCAGATCACGTTTATTTCTATACTCATTTCTTCCATGAGAGATAAGGTAATGGAACAGGAAGGATTTATGGGGTGAGTAAACTTAAAATCCGACAGGAGCAGTTCAGGATAAATAACATCAGCCATCCTGATCTGGGTGTTCCATGGTTTTCCCAGATTGCTCGGGGCGAATGCCGGGATGGTTCCTAAAAATAGTCCATGGGCGCCAGAAGATGGCGACAACGAATGAGATCGCCGAAATATCGTGTAATTATAACACTTCTTTATCTCGGATAGTCACCCGAGGACATTTCATATATGGTAAACGTTAGGTTGGCATCACTGTACACTCATGTAAACAAGAATGTTCTTGCTGTGCGTCACAAAAACAAAGTCTAAATTTTGACAAATTTAAACACAGTGGTATAGAGACCTTCAAAGCTTATGTGGAACCAGTGCATCAGATCTAGTTGTAGTAACTGTCTTAACCATAAATCGTAACTTGAGTGTATTTTGTTATTAGTTATTTATGTATGTTAATACTGAAAATTTCTTAACAGCACGATGAATGTACATTTAATTTAATTTAATTGCAATGGAGCACAGGCTCCGGTGGCAATCTCCCTACACACCCAACTTCTTCCTATCCTGCACCCACCTACATTTTCCCTCTACAAATTTTAACTTTAAATTCATTTAACGTTTTCGGTAAGTTATTCATCATTCCCCTTGGTAACTCATTCCAATCCTTGACACCCTTCCCTAAAAATAAAATCTTCCCACACCCTTGTTCCTGAAATCGAGTGCCAGCTTGTGGTCATGGTCATCTTTTCCCTTCCATGAACCACTTTTAATACCTACTGCAATATCTTTCCATTCACAGTCACTGACGATGTCCCGTTCTACAAGGGCGAAACGCGTCTGTGTCTATATGATTTAGAAACCAGTTGCTAATAGACGGTGTTTTCATTCACAATTGTTTAACAAGCAACTGCGGATGGATGGCCAATTTACCATATATAGTGTACTTTTTGTTTGTGAAATGTGTAGTTTTCCTGAGCCGGAGTTGGGGGCCCTTCCCGGTATTGGTCTTGATGACTGCGGAAAATCGTCAACAAACCACAATCAGAACGGCTGGTACGCAGGCATCTGGGGTCGAACCCGGCTCCGTTGTATCAGCCCAGTTGCGGCGCCTCAGCGCTCTGAACCATACTAGCCCGTCTCTTTTAGGTTCTTAATGCAAATTAATTCATCGCAATATTCAGTATGTTATTTGAGCTCGCCTTTCCAGCAGTACTCGTCCATACACATTCAAATCTGAGAGCAAATAATACTTTCTTGTCCTTCGCAACTGCCAAAGATTATCTCCTATACTCTTCGCAGACTAACAGCCACAGATATTATACAACACAACTGTATTATTCTTAGCGCCAGAGATTAAACAAACTACTAAATTTGGAATCTCCATAACACGAACAACAATTAAAACAGAAATTTCTAAAAACTTACGCACACCGTAATTATATCTTATTTATTAACCATTGCGATTTACATTATACAGCAGGCTACATCAAATAAAAATATAGATGGTGTGCTGCTTCGATATTAAGTTAACATATTGCGCTTATCCGTAAATACACTAACAAAATTGTATACACTACGTACATCATATAATATCTACAATATTTTCAAATGTTCAAAATTTTGAGATAATACATATCAAATTTTATTTAGATTCTCGTTGTAGACATTAAGCAAAGGATTAATAAGAGATTTCTTGCTGCCTAATGGTCAACATTTACTAACTGCTTCATTGATTAACTTTTTGTACAGGAATCTGAATAAGGTTGAATTTACTATCCCAATTTCTTTCTTTTTCGTGAAAATATATAGTACGCAAATGAATACTACAATCACTTTCTTTATTCTAAATATACATTTCTGACAGTCTTAAATTTGACTCAGTTGTCAGGTACACTGTATTAGATTCATGAATTAAAATACGAGTATAACTACCGTTATGGTAGAAGCTACAGACTGCATGTAATAACGTCTTATATCTTTTAACGGGCAATTCTTATATATACATATATATGTATATCTGTAATCTCGGAAACAGCTCTCTCTTGGATGAAAATTCATATTTAGATAACGTTTTGATTTTTTAGTTTATCCAAATAGGTGTCCTCCCTTCAACAACGCGATTTTCCAAATACGAACAATATTTGTATTTCCTATCTCGGAAACGGCTCTAATGCCATCTCGTAGACGTTTCAGGTACCAGAAAGCCTACTGATAGTTAGTTTCTCTTTGGTTACAACAAGCACTTTATATCTTTAAACGAACAGTTCTTGTATACTAGCTGACCCATACGAATGTTTCGCTCATTATCGTGGTCAGTCACTGAATGGTAATATAGTAATGTGAAATTAAGTAACTGCAAGTTTATTTATTAATTAAAGGTATTTTATTTTGAAGAGAAGTAATAAATATCAGTCTTACTGTAAAACGTAGTTATCATTAAATTCTACACGTTCGATTGTAAAACATTTAAAAAGTAGATATTTAAAAAATAAATATTGGCTTTTTGCAGATCTGATTTTTTTTCAAACTTCTTTACTTTACGTATCTTCTTTGTAAACAATATTAGCAGTTATAATGTTATCGTTTACTTTTTAACCATATGTGTCTTTGAAACAAACAAAAATTTTAATTGAATCTACGGAGTGAAAAAGCACGTACAGGTTCTGGTGAATACAATCCAGCGCTTTGAAGCATCTGACTTTGCGCTTTATTAATGGTCATCGCGAAGGTTACTTTAATTGGGAATTGTCTTTTTATCATTTGGAAAGGCACGGTTGGATTAGAAGGTGTGAGGTTAAGGCAAGGTATGAGCATAGTTTTATCGGAGTGAATGAGTTTAGCGCTGATGATGTATTCGTCTGAATCTTGTAGCATTAATTAAACCCTGATTACCATTAAGATTTCTTCTTATGACATTAGTCAGATTTTTCTTTGAAAGAAGATTATGAGATTATAAACAGAACGATCTCTGAAATGGTATTAGCGATTTGTATTAAATTTCTTATGTAGGTTAAGTTTTGATTTTCAAATTTGTAACACGATTTTACCAAAAATGAGAGCAATTCTTTATTTCATATCACACAAACGGCTCTTAACTCATCTCATAGAAGTGTCTGGTACCATTAAGCCTACTGATGTTTGTTAAGCTTCTCTCTGGTTACAGCAAGGAATTATACCGTTCAAAATGCCTACGAAGCCTACGTTTAACTTTAATCAAACTTAGCGCAAAATCTTACATGTTGAACAGAAATCTAAAGATGCCAAGCGAAGATCGATCATCCAGGTATTGACACTCGTGTCTGGTATACAACATTTTCCGGACCCTTTGAAACAGAAATAGCTACGGCGAATTTTACCAAGCTCTAGTATAATCCGAAGTGAAATAAATATTAATGCTTGAATGGTCATCGTGCCGTAGCTTACGCGGAAGAAATAAAAAAATGTTAAAAGCGTCGTTGGATTGGTGCCAGTGTGGATTGCAGTGTAAATATTGAAGATGGCGGAAGTTGGCTGCTAGCTTTAAAATCCAGCAGGCGTTTTTATTTTGGGCAGCCATTATGAGTGAACGTCCACAAACAGAACACATTTGCACGGACAGCCGTTTATCTGCCGCTGTAGTCAGACAAAAAGTATGACCCAGGCAGAGGCTTTAATTAAAATTTCCCTGCATTCTGTAAAAACACATAACCGAGATCGCAGCCACGGTGTGTCAAACGATTAATATATAAGTCTCCGGACAAACCAACGTCACAGAGGTTTTAATTAAAAGGTTTACTCTCGTTGCAGATTGAGGATTCTGCTTCTTGAGCTGTGGAATACTACGTTGCTATCTTTGGTTAACGTTCACTTGATGCAAAACTCCTATTCTAAAAAAAATTCCTAAGTGCAACCTTGAATACCTTCACAGGGATGGGCAAATGCAAAAATATATGCCGATAAATATCGTATTGATATTTACAAACAATATCGACATGTATCGAGAAAAAATATCGATTTTTCGATACATCGATTTTTCTGCACAAAACCAGTAATTTTCAAAACAAAAAAATATTCCCAAAATCTATATTTTAGAAAATTAAAGACACATGTGGAAATTATAAAATCTTTGATTAATTATTCTACTTTTACAGTTCATCAAACCAGTATCCATCTGATGTAGACTCTGTTTTATATGTTCCCCCGTCAGTCTACTCCTGTTGTCTGGTGGCTCCAAGTTAACTGCAGAAGCCACTCTTTCGCACGACACAGAAGAGGCTTGGCATAACAGGTACTCCGTCAACGCATTAACTTCCATTCACGGCGAAAAAGCCAATTTTTGCTTCTCATTTTGGTAACTGATGCAAAAATATTCTTTGCGTATGATTGAAACAATCACGGCTTTTCATATCTCCTGAGGCTGCCACTACCAAAGCGGCGGTTGTGCGCGGCGGGTTGCGTCTCGCCCATGCATGACTAGTAAACTGTGTCCCGGCCTCCCGTGGACTCATTTTTACTTTTTTTTTTTAATTCTTTACATAATTTGAGAAGCCGGTAAAAAAATCCTATCTATTTACACCTTATCAAATAATTAATATTGCATTAATGGAGATGAAGGGATGTTGACACCTCAAAACAGAAAAATAAAAATAGTAGAACAATTTAAATATTGTAACATACTACCTGAATCAAAACATGAGTGGCAAGTAGGAACTGACTAAATGACGAAAGCTCAAAAACTAACGTGGTCTATATACAACAAAATTAAAACACTACAAGGCGGTGGTTCAGCCAAAGGCAACATACGGAAGCGAAAGACTTTTCAAAGTGACTAAAAAGATCTACAGAATTAACAAAATTTTAAAAGTGGAGAGAAGAATAGCCAGAACAGCCATAAATAAAAAATATCAAAAAGAAGGGCAATGGTGGATAGTGCCAGATGACGTGGCGTACAGGGAAATGGAGCTAATAACAGATACTATACGTAAAAAGACATTTTTTTAATTGCTTAACGTCTCTTAACAGCGAGGTCTTTAGAGACGGGAAAGGATGAGGGGCAAGGAATGGGAAGGAATTTGGCCATGGCCTTTTGAAGGAAGCAACCCGACATTTGCCTGGAGTGATTTGGAAAACCATGGAAAACCCAAATCTGGATGCCCGGACGGCTCACTACAATAGCGCGCGAACAGCCGACCAGCCTCTCTGTTTCTGAGATGCTCGTTCCCAGCCGCCGCACCTTCAACTCACTGTCCCGTAATTGAAGGGAATCTCGTGCCCTGGGCGTAGAAATCTGGTGTCCGATACCTCTGAAAGCCTACCAAGGACTTGTAGAATCCATGCTACGTCGAATCGCTGCTGTATTGTGTTCGAAAGATGGACCAATATGCAAGTAAGTAGGTGGTCATAATGTTTTCGCTTAACAGTGTATGGAACTACTGTTCATATTTAAGTGTGCGTTTCAAGATTCGTATGTGGTTGTGGCTGGTTGCCTTTGATAATCCAAGGACCTGAATTATTCCACCGTCATTAAACGAGGTTCTACGATTTAGTTCGACAATCTCGTGCCAAGGTAGGCCCTGTACAGGCAGCTGTGTTAGATTTAATACCCTCAGACTGTCAGTCTCACAGTAGTGTTGGTGTCCGCGGACTGGGGAGATTCTGTCGTTGTTAATAGCGAGATGCAGGCCCGTGTGGTGTCGCGGGAGGCAGAATCAATACCAGCTGCACCTGTTGATCACGGGGAAGCTGTCACCCAGCCGTCATGCCACACCCCCACGGCGCTGTGTTGGCACCCACAGTACTGGCGTGGCGAATGTCTTACTCGAGAAACACATTTCGCGTCCTCTCGTGTATGAAATAACAGGCTGTCAACTCTGGACATCACCAACACTACAGGCGCGCTTAAAATAGACCAACACCAGCGTAAAAAAATTGGAGGGTGGTAGTTGTTGGAGCCTTTGTCGCAAGTGCTAAGGTGAAAACGTCTTTCTTTAGCCAAATAGCCAATGCAATATAATTACTGTTTACATTTTATTAAGGTATATATATATATATGTGTGTGTGTGTGTGTGTGTGGTTGTGTGTGTCCTTTATTTTCTCTTTGCAGCAATAACCACACAACGCAGACCACTGGTGTTTGTGTGTGGTAGTAGCTTCGAGT
Organism: Vandiemenella viatica; assembly: GCA_031002005.1. Classification (NCBI taxonomy): domain Eukaryota; kingdom Metazoa; phylum Arthropoda; class Insecta; order Orthoptera; family Morabidae; genus Vandiemenella; species Vandiemenella viatica. Next base: position 14,889,277 of record CM061920.1, on the reverse strand, counting down.
CTTTCATCGTGCACTATAGTAATTTCATGTCGGTAACTGTGAGGGTGTGGGAGATATGGTGGTTGAAAGAGGTGGTCCTAGTACATTTTCATATTTCAACAAAAGACATATATGTCCGTATATTTGACTTTGCAGCCACAACTACCCAGCACAGACCGCTGATGTTTGTGTGTAGTACTATCCCCGATTCTCCTATCAAGCACAATACTGGTTTAATGGTGGTAGCTGTGGCAGAGTGGGGGATATGGTGGTTGACCTAGGTGTTTTAAAAAATCTTTCTAATCAACTAGAATGTTCTTGAATATATACACTATTGTATACCATTTTTGAATAATGTTCTAGAATACGACACTTTTTTGGCTACTTCAGGTTTTAAGAAATATAAATAGGGTTTGGGAGAGACTATACTAGCCTTTTCCAACCAAATGTCAACCTCTCATTCACGTGGTACACCCTTTTTGCACGGACGAGGCTCTGGCGACTGAAGGATTACCGCTATACTGAGTCACCCACTGCTTGCCAACGGCCTCCGAAAGGAGGGCGGAAGATCGGGAAGCGGTTCAGGGTACCCTCTTGCCCTTGGGGTTGGAAACGGCCCCTAAAGGCGGATGAATCAGAAATGATAAACGTCATGGGGATGCAGAAGGCAACGGGAAACCACTGCAATAAAAACCCAAAGGGTATTCCGAGGATATGTAATCCTCTCAAATTACATAGGCCTATATCATGATGGCTTCTTCCTGGACAAAATATTCCGGAGGTAAGTGGACTGACAAAGTAAGAAATGAACTAGTTTTGGAAATGATAGGTGTGGAAAGAAGTTTATAGAAGAAGCTTACGGAAAGAAGTGAAAGGCTGGTAGGTCATATTTTGAGACATGCTGGATTTGTTAATTTGCTGGAGGAGGGAACAGACGAAGGTAAGAACTGTAGAGGATGACAGAGATTAGAATATATGCAGCAGATAATTGAGGACGTGGGTTGTAAGGGGTATGTAGAGATGAAGAGGTTAGCACATCTCTTTATCCTGGAAATTTAATGTTTTTTTTTAAAAAAAAGCTTCAAAATTCTTGACAAACACGAACAATGTCGTGGGTACCAGCTAGTTAGTAGTTAACTGCTACAAAAAGTGTTTCGGAGTTGGTTTTCGCATTAAAGATATTGTTTATAACTTAACATTGTAATTTGGTCATCTCAGGCAGAACCTCGGTTCACCAATGAACACAGTGTGACGTGATTGATTGTGTTCAGCGATTCTACACTACCTCGGAATACCATAGTCGGCGAGTTCGCGGCGACCTAGCGAGAGGTACCATTCTTCCAGGGTTCTGGAGAAGCACAGTGGTGTTACTGCTGTCATAATGGTGTGCGGAGCCATCGGGTGTGACTTCAGATCACGGCTGGGAACTCTGACGGCACAACGGTACGTCACGGACATCCTGCGTCCTCATATGGTACCTCTCATACGACAGTAACGTGCTACCATTTTTCAGCAGTACAGTACTCGTAGATATCTGGTGTCAGATACCTGTGGAAGACTACCAAGGCATCCAGATTTGGGTTTTCCATGGTTTCCCCAAATCACTCCAGGCAAATGCCGGGATGCTTCCTTCAAAAAGGCCATGGCCGAATTCCTTCCCATGCCTTGCCCCCCCCCATCCTTTCCCGTCTCTAAAAGACCTCGATATTAAAAAGAGACGTAAAGCAGTTACAAAAAAAAAATAAAAAAATGTAGATTCAATGCCAGTTTGAATCGCTGCTGTAGTGCGTTCGATGGATGGACCAATATGCTAGTAAGCAGGTGGTCATAATGTTTTGGCTTGTCAGTGTATAACGTGTGGGTGTATTGCACCTGTGCCAGCGACGGGCAGGAGTCGTCCACCTGCTGTCGGCCGCTGGCCTCCTGGTCGGCTGTCCACGTCACATCACCTGTAGCGGCGGGGACACACGATCGATAGCACTGGCCGCTCGCTGTACAGGTCACTCTACTCCAACTGTGCGCCTCGTCCCAGAGCTGGTGTCAGCAGGTACAGCGACCATCACTGGAAACTCAGTAGTGCTGGAAACATTAGGGGGCGTCCAGAAATTACGTGAGGTGTTTTTCCAGAATTCCGGACCCCCCCCCCTTCCCCCCTCTGGCGAAATCTGGTCGGACTACCCCCGCCCCCCCCCAAAAATAACGTGAGATTTCGAACGTACCCACTCCCTTGCTAATAGACCGTAGTTTTTTTAAATTTTTTTTAACTCTTCTGTCTCCGAGGGCTGTTATACCACCCCTCCCCCCCCAAATCGACATCCGCGTCATTTATGGACCCCCTTTTTTTAGCTCTACTGTCCTTAAAGAATTTCAAAACTTCACGTAAGATTTCCGTCGACCCTACCCCCCTCCCCCTTGGTTAGATTTCGCTTGTACTCCCCCCCCCCCCATCCCCATTTCACCTCACGTAGTTAATGGACGCTCCGTTAGGCAGGCCGCAGGAAAAGGTATCATAATCGGGGATTAATGATTAATTAGTTTTAGAGTTACGTTGGTTATTTCATAATCTGATCTTTCTGTTTACGTTGACTCAGCAGTATTAAAGGCCACTATCTGCGTCGATGTTGTTGATATTCAAAGCCCGGGACCTTTCTTTCGCCAGTCAGACACCTTAACCACTGAACCACCAGACCGCTGCAGATATATTGTTGACATTAGGATGGCGGTAATGCGAACTCATAAGATTTTCGCAATTCAAAACCACCAACGCGTCTAAAGAAGTTTCCACTTCAAAAACTAAAAATCTAACTTAGTCTACAACCCGACGGTTGGTCTAATATTCCCGAAGGAGATGTATCAAACTATTGTGTCAGAGGCAGGAAGGCCAATTCCTTCCCTCGGGTGTCTGTAGTTTAACGTGGAAGCATAACCACGTAACGTCCCGGCATAGCTCATGTAATCAAATACAACTGCTGAAAATTCCTACTCACGGCGGGATTTGAACACGACACCAGAGAAAGAACTTTCTGAAGTAAGCGCCTTAACCGCTGAACTACCAGACTGTGTTCTTTTGCAATACACGTGTGCTAAGTACTATCAAAACTGGATAAAAACTGTGGGTTTGTACGAACAACGTTCACAGAAATTAAGGTGTGTGGGGGGGGGGGGGGGGAAAGGAGGAGAAGGTTTAGGTTTTTGTAAATCAAATGTATCAGTGTTTTTCTATACGTATGCAAAGTTCCATCAAAAACTGATAAAAACTGTGTTTGTGTTGATGAGATTAAAAATAAATATCACTTTTACGTATTAGATATAAGTATAATCTATATTTTCTCTGCTTTCCAAGTGCGACACATCATACTTATAGCTACAGATATAGTGCTATCATTAGTATGTTGGTGACGTGTCCAACGCGCATATCATACGTCACAGCATGTTGGTGACGGGAAGTCGTGAGCTCATATTTACCCCCGTCCAAACATTGCCTAACGCGACTATATAAGTTTTCACTTTAAAAAAAAAAAATACACATATGATAGAAAATTCAAGTTATGCGAATCGCAGACAGATGCCCATAAGCTCCCCTCCATTGCTCCAGCAACTGACAATAATTGCTTCAATCTACCCAGTGCCAAAATTGGACCAATTATAAGTACAAGGCATGATGAGAATTCAAGCTTTTTGTTATCCTATAGACTAGTCCATTTGAAAATCACAATAATGATAACAATAGATACTAATCTGGTGATAGGCCATATTAAGGCAGTAGTTGAACAAATTCCGCCAAAAACAACTGTTTTGATGAATTTTGTTTTTATTTGATTCCCCAGATGCGTTTCACACTTGTGGTGTAGGGCATCTTCAGTGGCTGTAAACTAACGACATATATAAAAACACTTAACAGCCACAGAAGATGCCCTACACCACAAGTGCGAAACGCGTCTGGAGAATCAAGTAAAAACAACATTCACCAAAACAGTTGTTTCTGACGGAATTTTTCATAAAATTATGATAGCAATAAACAGCGAGTTCATATATTAAAGACAGTGCTCCTAAGAACGCATTTTTTAAAATTAGGAAAATACCAGAGTTGTGTATAATTTGTCAGATCCTAGGATGTAATATCCCGTCAAAGTAATTCTGGCTGACGGCTAACATATTGGACGACTTCGGAGACAGAGAGCAGGGAAAAACACTGCTCCTTCCTGGAGTGTTTAAAGCGCTCCGCCGACAGCCGCCGACGTCTCTTGAGAAGAGAACAAAACTCGAGGGCTGTCTAGAGGCCAACTCCTCGAACTCGCAGTCCCATCGATCTGTTTGCACGTCAGCTCCCTCCAGCTAGCAGCCCAGGCGTAAAGTCACACGTTCGGTAACTATACGAAAAGTTAGCTACTCCACATACAGGGAGACAAATGTTTGGTTTAAAGGTTCACCAGTAGCGCAGTGCGAAACTTTCGCACGTTCCACCCCCCCCCCCACCCCCCTTAAATACTGAAAGTTTCTACATAAAACAGAAAAGTGTGTTTGTTAATGTAAACGTATTTTCAATACTTCTTTGTATGTTATAATTGATATCAGCATGAATTCATCTTGAATTATTATGCTATCGTTATTGATAAATGAGCAAAAATATTGTAAATGAATAGGTATAATATTCATAAAACAAGGGCTAAAAATTGCGTTTCAGACAAACAACACAGTACAGAAACACCTAAACAACCATAATGAAATAGATCAGTACCAGCAATCAGGGATATATGAACTGATTTGCCTACAATGTCAAGCGAAATACATAGGACAGACAACCAGGAACTTTACTACAAGATACAAAGAACACATCAGAGCCATTAAATGCACAAATCACTCAACATTTGCAGAACATTCGTTAGATCACGACCACCAACCCACCACGATTCAAACAGACATGAAAATACTGAAAATAAATGATTACAAGAAACACCTACTTACAGCACAGGAAAGTTACCATATTCACAAAGCCGTTGCATCAAAGCAAACTGTACTTAATGAATTCACTCATTTAACAAATGAGACATTGTTTAAATCATTGAAGAATAACCAAGACACAGTGAAAAACAAAAAAAAGGAGCAAAAATATTGTTAGTCAATAGTAATATACCTGTACTAATATTATAAATGGGAAAGTAAATCTGTCTCTCTGTATGTTTTTTTGTTTACAGGGCTAAAGGCTAATTCGATCGTCATGAAATTTGACAAGGAGATGCTGTTCGCCTTTAGGAAGGTCATAGGATACCATTTTCTGTGTAGATAATATATATTGTCATGGAATTAATAAAAAACTATCTGGACTGTGAAAGGCAGACACGCAATATGTATACTTCTCTGTAAAGCTTAACAGCAGAGTGGTTTGGTAGCGCAGTGGATTAGGTGCTTACTTCAAATCCCGCTGGGAGCAAAAATTTGTAATAATTTTTTTTTCATTATATGAGTCAAGTCTGGGAGTTCCGTCGTAACGATTCCATGTTAAAAAGCAGGTCTCATAAATTCAGGGGTTGAATGCGGGCAAATCATAGGCGGCTGAACAGTGCTGTAAGCGTTTACATTATTTACACTTTACTGGTGCCTCAGGCGTTGTTTCTCTCGCAGGCAGTTTGTGTGTGATCTACACTAATAATGTTATAGATGCGAAAGTATCTGTCTTTTTGTTACATTTTGACTACTAAATGATTAAACCGATATTGATGAAATTTGGAAGGGAAATTCTTTGTATGTTTAGAAAAGACACAGGAGACTTTTTTCAGTATGAATAACAGTTTGAGTCATGAAGTTTTGATAATTTATTGAATGGCGACAGTCAGACGGATGCGTGTGTAAGTCTGTTAAATCGGTCACTCACACTGTGCTCCTCTCGCAGTCAGTTAGTGTGATCTTTAGTAAATTTCATTTACAGACAAAACTTATTATTTAGTATAGATGTTGATTTGTGCTGCACTCGACTATTACTTTCTGTCTGCCTAAAAGTTTCTGGCATCAGTATATTTTGTCTTCTATTTTGACATGCCTCGCAGGCGTAAACCAGACCTAAGGTGTATCTCTAGCACAGCACGAGCAGCTTAAGTTATTAGAATCCAACAATATGATACTCATGCTGAAGAAAGAAGAGAAGGAAAAAGCTGAAATAAAGTTGCCCTCAGTTAAGGTCCCCCACCCGCATGACGCACCTTCGTTTTTCGTGTTTTTAAATATGGTGGAAATTGATTCTCTTCATGAGACAGATTAGACGGTAGAATGGTATAGTGATGACTTTCCCGTCATATTATGCCGTCTCGGTGTTGTATGGTATAAATCTTACATAACTTACAGCTTTCTTTATCCAATTCTGGAAATGTAATTCTAAGTCCAGGTATACGAAATCGCGGGTAATAGCTAATATATATATATATATAAAAAGCTGTTGTGTGTATGTAAGGACACATTTTTCTCCATGACCACCTACTGCCACCCACTGGTGGTAGATACCCCTTGGTCTCCTGCTCTTATTAAGGGAGTTTCGTCGTGGTTTGTGGAACAGGGTAGGTCAAGGTGGCAAAAATGTGTAATCTTTATATATAAAAATTCAACCTCCGTTTGGTTGTGCTTTTTCAACTCGAAAAGTAGTCGGTCGATTGACTTAAAATTTTGGAAGAATGTGATGGGCGGCACGAAGAAGATTTTTTTTTTTTAAATCCAAAAACTATCCCCTCTCCCCCTTTAAAACCCATAATTTTTATAGAAACCCTCATATTTTTTTGGACACATATACTTTAAACCCAAGAAAATAATACTGCCAATTTTTTGTTCGTGAAAAGCCAATCCCGCTCCCCCTTTCAATCCCCTCAATTTTAGTTAATTTTTTATGCATACCCACAGTTTTTATCTGATATCGATGGAACTTTGCACAAATATAGATTAAAACAAACAGAAAAATACTTCCTACATTTGTTTGGCATAAATCTCAAGCCTCTCTCGATTTGCACCCCCTTAATTTTTGTCAATTGTCTTTATAAAAAGCTGCAGCGTCTATCAGATTTTCTAGGAATTTTGCACACGTATACTTTAAAACAGAAAAATACTGTCAACATTTGATTAAAAAAAATATTTTCACCTTTCCACACCTTAACTTTTTTCAATGTTCATTATAAATACCCATAGTTTTTGTCCATTATCTATCTAACTTTAAACACGTATCCTTTAAAACAGGCCTGAAAATACTGCCTGCGTTTGGTTTACAAAAACCCAACCCTTTACCCCATTTAATTTTTCTAAATGTTCTTTATACAACGCTACAGTTTTCATCCGTTTTTGATGGAACTTTACTCACATATGCTTTATACATAGAGAAAAACACAGTATCATTAGGATTACAAAAACCCACACATTCTCCCCAACCACCCTAGTTAAACAAAATTTACACTTGAAACCATTCAGAATTTTGTAAATATCTCGAAAATGGTTCGAAATGTCCTAAAAAAATACATTGGAATCTTTTAGAATATACCAAAATGTTCTTGAATATACTAAAGTTTTCTAGATTACGTCACATTTTTCAGCTATTAAAAATAATATAAATAATTTATATGCGACATGTTTAGTATGCGAACCTATTTTGACTGCACTTTCACTGGCGGGTTGCTGTTTTGACAGGGAGTAACATTGGTTACTTTTTATCCTGGAAATATTTAAGGTTCCGTGCAAAAACATAAAAATCTTTAAAATACATGATAATCGCGAACGAAGTCGTGGGTACCAGCTAGTAAAGACCGAGCGTGGTGGGTGAGTGGTTAACGCTGTGGTCTCGCATTCGGGAGGACGTTGGTTCGAATCCCGGTTCTGGCATCAAGATTTGGGTTTTCCATGGTTTCCCCAAACCACTCCAGGCGAATGACGGGATGCTTCCTTCAAAAGGCCATGGCTGAATCCCTAACCGTTCCATGTCCCCAGTCCCATCCCGCCTCTAAAGACCTTAGCGTCGACTAGGCGTAAAGCAATTTGTACAGTACGTATAGCTAGGAAACGAATAATATAATTGCGGCTACTGCTAACCCCTGAAGCTTCCACTACAAAAGAGACTGCTGTGCACGCCGGGTTGTGTTTTGACTATTGAGGCGCAGCGGCGAGATAAACTGTGTTCCTGCCTCATCGGGACCGACTTTTGACTGAATTTTAAACACAAATGTAAGCTGAGTATATTATGTATGACATCCGTAAAAATACCATCCAATGACACCCCACATGTCGCTGTAGGCTCTGTATTAGTTGCCAATGAGGGGTGACTACAACAGAAACAATATATTAAATAAATATATACTAAACACCGCTGAAATATGAAATTCAAATACTGTCGAATATTGTTGCTCTTATTGGCCGTTAACATTTCAATAAAACGAATCCCGTGTTCACATTGCAGACTATGTTTCGTCGAAATATGTTTTAAGGAAATACATCACTAACGCCATGTACGCTGTGTAAACATTATCATGTTGAGTGAGGTAAATTTACTTAAGTTCCTTCTGCTTGAATTAATTTATTGAATTTCATCTGTTACGGAATAGGTGCCATACCTGAGCACCAAACAAAGTCGTTGAGGTTGGATTTTTTTAAAAAAAATTATTAGTTAGGTCCTTATTGTTTGCCGAAGTCATTGCAGACGAGCAACGAGCGGGGGAGAATTCGGCCATTACATTCGCTTGGACTACTGTAGGGAAACAATGTAAAACAGTTACGTGTATGACTGGACGAGAATTTGAACCTGCGTCCTCCAGATGGCGAGGGTCTGAACGTTAACGCTCACCGACCACTCAGACGTTGTAAACTGATCTATTTTGGAAGTACAGTGCTGGTGCAGGCACAAGTGTTTCGGAGCACACTCTGATGTCAGATCTGCCACAGATCGTCACCTATCCCGCTTTACAGAGCGGGAAAGCTTCCGACCACCACGTTCTGGACCTCCATCACCTTGTCGGCCAGCCAGTCGTGGTTTCACCGTCTTTCAACCACTCCGCATAAATGCTCACTACACTAACAAGCGAACAGCCGACCAGCCTCCCCGTTTCCGAGATGTTCCCAGACGTCGCTCCCACAAACCACCCGCCCGTAATTTAAGGGAATTTCGTGACCTGTGCGTAGACATCTGGTGCCAGACAACTCCAGAAACCTAACAACGACTTTTCGAATCCATGCCACGCCAAATCGCTGCTGTATTGCGCTCCAAAGATGGACCAACACACTAATAAGCAGTTGGTCATAATGTTCTGGCTGATGTGTTTACAAACTTGCGCATCTTGACAGTTTTGATATTACATCTAATTTTATGCTGAGCAACGTACGAATTTCAGAGGTTTAACTACGAGAGATGTTGTGTTTTTATAATTTCGTAACTAAAGTGCAACCAGTCCCATTGGCTCTGTTGATTGTGGCGCCGTGATGGTGTCCGGCGCTGACACGGGGTTAGCTGGTTCCAGTCCTGGTGGTGGACTTGGCCAGCAGGGTAGCAGAGGTGGTGGTGCACGATTCCTAATCGCCTAAGCCCAGGGTAGACTTGCACACCTCTTCACAGTGCGTATGCAGTGACGGCATACGGCTCTGTTGAAGGAGATTCGTCCGTCGGATGGGGATATTACGCGTAGTGACGAGAAGGTCTGAATAGGCTGCTACAACATTTTATTAATTCACAACCAAATAACACGCTGAAAATTCTCACCTCACAGTCGTCGAAACTAAACACTAATACTTCCATGACTGGGGAAGGCACGGGGAAATCAGCCCAGTTAAATTTGCCGACCAAACTACTTACGGACATCAACTACAATCAAAGATACTCCAAGCAGTGAAAGAATATCGGCCTGGGAGAATGCGTTACAGCATCGACTGGATCAAGATGAAAGAGGATCCACCATCTGGGTCTGAACAACCACGGCCTATATGGAAGTATTTAAACAGACGTCGAATTGCAGTTGGCTGCTGCAAAGACACTCTCGCTTCATGGCGACACTTGGGAGAAAATATACCATACGTTCCCGCGGCGAGATAAAAACTATGGTATAGTAATAATAAATTCCATGTGGTCTTTATGACCTGGTAACAGGGTTTCTGTTGGCTGCACATTCTGCCCCTGTCTTAGCCACCTTAACCTAACCCAGTAATCCTGCCAAGTACTTGGGAACTATAGTTAAACGTGGAATCCGAACAACGGAAGCGTTCTTAAGTACTTCACTTACACAGCAAGCTATGCCAGAGGTGATGGTTGAGTTAAGGGTCTATGAACATCCCCGTTGTGACAGGGATTCGAACCGGGGACCATTCGACGTCCAGTCAGACGCCTTAACCACTGAGCCACTAAGCCGCTCACTGAAATTATGGTACATTTGTTATTATTCCCACAACTCGGAATAAATGTATCTCAAACAGATCTTTAATCAGCCACTAACAAAGCCGTCGCTTTGGCGGGAAAACTACCTTGTATCTGACGCTGTCATCGACACGAAAAGAAGAAAAAGACTGCTGCTGCTCCATTTGAATGCCTGTCCGTCTTTCACAGGCTTGTAACTCGGAAACGGAATATAATTGAAACTTGAAGTTTGCGCATCTAATTTACTTCGGGCACCGGGAACTGAAGATTACATCCAAAATACTGTGAAATAAAATTTTATGCCGGTTTCGTTTGTAGAAGCTGAAAGGCTGTGGGGTATACATTTAGCACAGAATTAAGATAAGGCCTGAGTGACCGATGAAGTTGTCAATTTGAAGCTATTTTTGTTAACTGGTCCATTTAAAAAAAAATAGTAATCCGAGAAAATTTGTTTCCAACATCGAGAATATGCTGCATTTACATGGCAAATGCTAGAAACAGTTAAGCTAACAACGGACAGAGATGGAGGCTAGGTGCGTTATCTAATAGCAATACTATTTAGATAAGCAACTGCTAAGAAATGAGTCGCCAAAACACTCAGTTGAACCGCCATTTCTGAAGAGCTTACACTCTAGTGTACCTGTAGCATATTAAATTGCATCTGTGACACCAGTATATCACTTGGAGGAGAGCAACTACTGTAAATAGAGTGGAATGTTTGAAATATTTGGGAAGCTGTATTGAAGAAAATGGAGGAAACAGGAAGGAGATACAGGAAAGAGGAAGATGTGCAGATGGATTATTTAAAAGCATTAGAATTCTGGTATGGAGTAAGGATGTCCCGCAAAAGAGCAAAGAGACAATCTATAAAACATACTTTGTGCCAATTATAACGTATGGGTCAGAAACGTGGGTGATGAAGGAGAGAGACAAACGCCGAGTACAATCTGCGGAAATGAAATTTCAGAGGAGTAGAGTAGGAGTAACAAGAAGAGACAGAATAAGGAATGAGAGAATCGGGTAGATGATAAAGGAAGAACCGTTACAATATAGAATTGAAAAATCTATGTTACAGTGGTACAGGCATGTAAAGAGAATGGGAGAGGAGAAGACACCAAGGAAGATGCTGGACTTGGAGCTGAAAGGGAAGAGGCCTAGAGGAATACCGAGGGACAGATGGATGAAAGGTGTTAAGAAATGTGTGGAGCAAAGAGGAGGAAATTGGGCGACAGTGGAAGAAGAGAGATGGTGGTTAGACAGGAAACGCTGGCGAGGGTTGGGTCCTAGGTTTAAATCCCGGTGGGGCAGGATCTTTCGAGACCTGTATCTCATCGTATGAGCTACGCTAGGACGCTCCGTGCGTAGGATTCAGTGCTTAACTGCAGGGCCGGCGATGACAGAGGTGGAATGCGCTGCTAGTTGAAAGTCTGTAATCAGATTACAAGGTCACATGAATTTATATTTACATTATGGGACCCTCAAAACGCGAGGCTCGATTCACACTTATCTGAAATTAACAAGTATTCTAAAATAGGATGATTATTGATAGTGACGTATGTGAATGATTACGACCTCAAAGCATCACTTTAAAAAATTTACAGGGCTACTTAAATTGTACAGCGTTTGTCAACAGTAAGAGACGTAATGTATACGGTGACTGTAGAGTAAGGTAATTCCAGTTCGGGAGTTTATTCTCGTAAGTGTGTCTGCTCACTTTGTTAGTCGTACAGTGCTGCTGCGACAGTGTGTTGCGGGAGAACCGCTCTCACTCAGAGGTGACCTCGATTCATGACTCTGTGACCTTTGACCTCCGAAAGACAATACAATCCCAGGCGAGCTTATACGATTGTATGCAGCTCTAGCGATTAAACAAGCGCAATGAGAAAGAGTTTTTTAAAGAAATGTTGAGCTGTTTGCGTGGTTGTTTATAGTCTCACAGGATAAAAGAAAAAGAAAAACAGTAAAATCATGCAAAACTTTCAAATACTAAACCTTACCAGGCAAAAAAAAAAAAAAAAAAAAAAAAAAAAAAAAAAAAAAAAAAAAAAAAAAAAAAAAGTGATTGTGCCTTTTGTTGGGTTATTGACAATAAATTATCACAAAAGTGTATACGTTAGGATCAAAGACAGAAATAAACGACCACCGAGCGTGGTGGATAGGGGGAGGATGCCGGTTCGAATCCCCATCCGGGCATCCAGATTTGGGTTTTCCATGGTTTCACCAAGTCACTCCACGTGAATGCCAGAATGCTTCCTTCAAAAAGCCATGGCCGAATTTCTTCCCATTTCTTGTCCTCAGTCCTTTCCTGGCTCTAACCACAACGACGTCGACAAGGCGGAAAGCCATAGGCAAAAAAAAAAGATCAACGCGTACTGGTTTCTATAAAATGGCCACAACATGTTATTCGCGTTGTGGCACTTACAAAAAAAAACAGCCAGAACGCGTTTTGGGTAACTCAGAAAGGCCACAGCACGAAATTCGCTTCTGACCCAAGTCCGATTCCGCAGACATGACGATTCACATTTCTGTTTTTTTTTTTTTTTTTTTTTTTTTTCGAAAGTTTTTTGTAATGCTACGGGTAAGAAGTATCATATATATGAAATGCATCCTGGGCCGATTCGTCATGAACTCAAAGAGGTAGATACTGATAAGCCACAAGGTGTTGTGACCGTTATAAAGAAACCACAATGGTTTGAGGTCATTTTTTTCGCTCAAGAGCGTTTTCGATCTTTGAGGCTAACAAACATACAATGGTAGTAATTAACGTCAACGTTTTCACAACTCACAGTACCTGTTCGTATTCAGTGTTTCCTGTGAGACTGCGATTAGTTTGAACTGTTTTTGTTTTATTATTATTTTTCCTTTCCGGTAAGTGATGTATAGATATTGTTCATAAAGGAATTAAATAAACTCGACCACTGCTAACCCCTGGAACTACGGCTACCAACGTAACTGTTCTGTTCAGCAGGTTGCGTCATCACGACTTCGCAGGCGCTGCCGGTGTGCGTCCACTTTCAGCTTAAGTTTTAAATGAGCAGTGTGTTTTCACCTAAACTTAATACGGTCTGACTAAAATCGAAACAACATGCCCTATGCACTGACGTATTATTCATACCTGTAGAGTTTGTATTAGTTCAGTAAAACGATTGTTGAAAGCAAAAATTAGATATGAGAATCTGGAAGTATGGCAAGCATTGATTTTTGATCCTACACAACTGCCGTACGGTGTACCACATGCATCTGATTGGAACACGGACCCGTAATTGCACAAGGGTCAACTCGCACTTGGCCGGATACCAGAATACTTGTAGAACAAATTGGAGGGCACTTGCTCGGTTACGGCTCTACGCCTCGTCGATATCGTGGTCATTAAAGGCGAAAACGGGCTGCGGGCAAGCAACAGGAACGAATTATGCATGGCATTTTGAAGGAACCATCCTAGAATTTCGCTGTAGTGTTTTCGAGAAGAAACTGAAGAAATATTCTGATGCGTTGCCTATGTTTAAATCAGGTTACAAATTTCTTTTAGTTACCATCTATGCAAAAGAAACGTACTGTTTTATCATTGTAAGATGTTACTCCAAAGGTATACGATTTGATTGCTTTTTCCAGATTAAGTTGAATCTTCTTACACACGCTGTGAAGTTTCACTTCAGCTGAATAAGAACAAATGTCTTTCTGAATTAATCGTTTATGGATTATTGTTTGATTATTTTTTATGAAATAACGCACTCAAATGAGGCAGGCTGTTACCTTTAATATCCCTGCTGTGTTATAAATTGATTAGCAAGCTTGTGTCGTTCTGAGGTCTAAGCATCAAGCAAAACCTATGACACCAACTTGGATGTGGATTCCACAGTCGGAAACTTTGTGATCCTGCTTAAAATCTGCGGTATGCCTCATGGCTCTACGTGACCAGGTCGAAGGGAAAGGAAAGATAATTCTTCCCTACCGAGAACAAATGGGCGTCACAGATCACACATCATCTAAGATGGAGACTCCTTTACGAGATACCCACCGAAGCTTACGATACAACACACATAAATCCCCAAGCCTTACAATCCTGTTGATATTTATAACACACATAAAATGTTGAAGTAAACCCACACGTCAAAAAATAATACGCAAACAACCAAACCGAAATTGGGTAATTTAATTTACGGTGAAGGTTTCAAAGATACTACGTTACAAGCGTTCATGCATTGCCAATAGAGGGGGGGGGGGACTAAACAAGTGACAAACGCACGGCGTCCATCTGTTATTTGATTGAAATGCAATTTTTATCTGTAATTATTAGTAGAAGAATGCGATACTGCCGGGATGCCTATCAAAATATGGCCGCAAACATTTTTTAACTAAATTTTCAACAAAAAAAGATTTTTTTTTCAAGAAAGAAATTTGTTTGCTTGTTTTTTTAAATAAATTATAATTCATTTCAAACAAAGACATGTAAAGACCATAAAAAGTTTGGGTTGTCTATGGAAAAGTGACCTCAAGTAGTGATTGCCAGCTGTTAAATATATACAGGGTGTTACAAAAAGGTACGGCAAAACTTTCAGGAAACATTCCTCACACACAAACAAAGAAAATATGTTATGTGGAAATGTGTCCGGAAACGCTTACTTTCCATGTTAGAGCTCATTTTATTACTTCTCTTCAAATCACATTAAACAAGGAATGGAAACACACAGCAACAGAACGTACCAGCGTGACTTCAAACACTTTGTTACAGGAAATGTTCAAAATGTCCTCCGTTAGCGAGGATACATGCATCCACCCTCCGTCGCATGGAATCCCTGATGCGCCGATGCAGCCCTGGAGAATGGCGTATTGTATCACAGCCGTCCACAATATGAGCTCTAACATGGAAAGTAAGCGTTTCCGGACACATGTACACATAACATATTTTCTTTGTTTGTGTGTGAGGAATGTTTCCTGAAAGTTTGGCCGTATCTTTTTGTAACACCCTGTATAACAGCGAGAGAATGTTACCTCATCGCATCGCCTGGCAGGCTGGCAATCCCTACTTGCGGCCACTTTTATATATGCAATCCAAACTTT
>CM061920.1:14836752-14872874 GCA_031002005.1 Vandiemenella viatica | reverse complement strand
TAGCTCCACAAGTACTTCCACCACAACCAGCACCACGACGTAGGTCGGCACGCATCGCCAGGGGAACAGCTTCCGTACTCCCCTGGAGGTAGCCTTCATAGTCTGCTCCAGGGCGCCGCGGCAGACGACCTCGCAGACGTCGCAGACATCGCTTCCCCCCCCCGGGGAGGGAGGTATGTTCAGTCTGCCAGTAAAGGCCCCTGCCAGGCAGACCTCACACACAACGCGCCTGCACGCCGGGATACATACGACTCCAAACAGGCGCAGAGACATCAAAACAAACCAGGAAAACAAATAGAATCATCTAGAAGCTAAGTGGGACTATTTCTTACAGAGGTCGCCGTACTACCACACAACGGAATTCCTGCGCCAGGCCGCCTATATAAGCGTAGCCGGCCGCTCCACCGCCAGTTCCGGCCCTGACCGCGGAACCAGCTTCAACTACAGAAGACCACCGAAAGTTCGCGAGAAGTAGAAGCCGTCTCTCTCTACCCCGGATCAGGACCAGGCTAAATTTCTCGACGGTCACCCGCTAACTGTACCACATTTGTTATTGTTTATCAGTGTTTTGTGTACATAGTAATAAACCTCAAGGAACCATTAAGTGTAGTTCACTTCACACACCTTAATTTTTTCAATGTTCTTTATAAATACCCATAGTTTTTATCCAATATCTATCTAACTTTGAACACGTATCCTTTATAACAGGCCGGAAAATACTGCCTACGTTTGGTTTACAAAAACCCAACCCTTTACCCCATTTAATTTTTGCAAATGTTCTTATACAACGCTACAGTTTTCATCCGATTTTGATGGAACTTTACTCACATATGCTTTATACATAGAGAAAAACACAGTATCATTAGGATTACAAAACCCACACATTCTCCCCAACCACCCTAGTTAAACAAAATTTACACTTGAAACCATTCAGTATTTTGTAAATATCTCAAAAATGGTTGGAAATGTCCTAAAAAAATGCATTGGAATCTTTTAGAATGTACCAGAATGTTCTTGAATATACTAAAGTTTTCTAGATAACGTCACCATTTTTCAGCTATTAAAAATAATATAAATAATTTATATGCGACATGTTTAGTATGCGAACCTATTTTGACTGCACTTTGACTGGCGGGTTGCTGTTTTGACAGAGAGTAACATTGGTTACTTTTTATCCTGGAAATATTTAAGGTTCCGTGCAAAAACATAAAAATCTTTAAAATACATGATAATCGCGAACGAAGTCGTGGGTACCAGCTAGTAAAGACCGAGCGTGGTGGGTGAGTGGTTAACGCTGTGGTCTCGCATTCGGAAGGACGCCGGTTCGAATCCCCGTTCTGGCATCAAGATTTGGGTTTTCCATGGTTTCCCCAAACCACTCCAGGCGAATGCTGGGACGCTTCCTTCAAAAGGCCATGGCTGAATCCCTAACCGTTTCCATGTCCCCAGTCCCATCCCGCCTCTAAAGACCTCAGCGTCGACTAGGCGTAAAGCAATTTGTACAGTACGTATAGCTAGGAAACGAATACTATAATTGCGGCTACTGCTAACCACTGAAGCTGCCACTACAAAGGAGACTGCTGTGCACGCCGGGTTGTGTTTTGACTATTGAGGCGCAGCGGCGAGATAAACTGTGTTCCTGCCTCATCGGGACCGACGTTTGACTGAATTTTAAACACAAATGTAAGCTGAGTATAGTATGTATGACATCCGTAAAATACCATCCAATGACTCCCCATATGTCGCTGTAGGCTCTGTATTAGTTGCCAATGAGGGGTGATTACAACAGAAACAATATATTAAATCAATATATACTAAACACCACTGAAATATGAAATTCAAAAACTGTCGAAAATTGTTGCTCTTTATTGGCCGTTGACATTTCAATAAAACGAATCCTGTGTTCACATTGCAGACTATGTTTCGTCGAAATATGTTTTAAGGAAATACATCACTAACGCTATGTACGCTGTGTAACATTATCATGATGAGTGAGGTTAATTTACTTAAGTTCCTTCTGCTTGAATTAATTTATTAAATTTCATCTGTTACGGAATAGGTGCCATACCTGAGCAACCAAACAAATCGTTGAGGTTGGATTTTTTTTAAAAAATTATTAGTTAGGTCCTTATTGTTTGCAAAAGTCATTGCAGACGAGCAACGAGCGGGGGAGAATTCGGCCATTACATTCGCTTGGACTACTGTAGGGAAACAATGTAAAACAGATACGTGTATGACTGGACGAGAATTTGAACCTGCGTCCTCCAGATGGCGAGGGTCTGAACGTTAACGCTCACCGACCACTCAGACGTTGTAAACTGATCTCTTTTGGAAGTACAGTGCTGGTGCAGGCACAAGTGTTTCGGAGCACACTCTGCTGTCAGATTTGCCACAGATCGTCACCTATCCCACTGTACAGAGCGGGAAAGCCTCCGACCTCCACGTTCTGAGATGAGGCGTTTACCTCCACCACCTTGTCGCCCAGTCGTGGTTTCACCGTCTTTCAACCACTCCGCATAGATGCTCACTACACTAGCAAGCGAACAGCTGACCAGCCTCGCCGTTTCCGAGATGTTCCCAAAAGTCGCGCCCACAAACCACCCGCCCGTGATTTAAAGGAACAGCATCGACTGGATCAAGATGAATGAGGATCCACCATCTGGGTCTGAACAACCACGGCTCATATGGAAGTATTTAAACAGACGTCGAGTTGGAGTTGACTGCTGCAAAGACACTCTCGCTTCATGGCGACACTTGGGAGAAAATATACCATACGTTCCCGCGGCGAGATAAAAACTATGGTATAGTAATAATAAATTCCATGTGGTCTTTATGACCTGGTAACAGGGTTTCTGTTGGCTGCACATTCTGCCCCTGTCTTAGCCACCTTAACCTAACCCAGTAATCCTGCCAAGTACATGGGAACTATAGTTAAACGTGGAATCCGAACAACGGAAGAGTTCTTAAGTACTTCACTTACACAGCAAGCTATGCCAGAGGTGATGGTTGAGTTAAGGGTCTTTTTTTTTTTTTTTTTTTTTTTTTGTAACAGTTTAACGTCCCTTTTTAACAACGTGGTCTTTAGAGACGGGAAAGGATGGGGGCAAGGAATGGGAAGGAATTCGGCCATGGCCTTTTGAAGGAAGCATCCCGGCATTCGCCTGGAGTGATTTGGGGAAACCATGGAAAACCCAAATCTGGATGCCTGGACGGGGATTCGAACCGCCGTCCTCCCGAATGCGAGGCCAGAACGCTATCCGTTACACCACCACGCTCGGTGTTAAGGGTCTATGAACATCCCCGTTGTGACAGGGATTCGAACCGGGGACCATTCGATCTCCAGTCAGACCACTGAGCCACCAAGCCACTCACTGAAAGCATGGTACATTTGTTATTATTCCCAAAACTCGGAATAAATGTATCTCAGACAGACCTTTAATCAGCCACTAACAAAACCGTCGCTTTGGCGGGAAAACTACCTTGTGTCTGACGCTGTCATCGACACGAAAAGAAGAAAAAGACTGCTGCTGCTCCATTTGAATGCCTGTCCGTCTTTCACAGGCTTGTAACTCGGAAACGGAATATAATTGAAACTTGAAGTTTGCGCATCTAATTTACTTCGGGGACCGGGAACTGAAGATTACATCCAAAATACTGTGAAATAAAATTTTATGCCGGTTTCGTTTGTAGAAGCTGAAAGGCTGTGGGGTATACATTTAGCACAGAATTACGATAAGGCCCGAGTGACCGATGAAGTTGTCAATTTGAAGCTATTTTTGTTATCTGGTCCATTTAAAAAAAAAAAATAGTAATCCGAGAAAATTTGTTTCCAACATCGAGAATATGCTGCATTTACATGGCAAATGCTAGAAACAGTTAAGCTAACAACGGACAGAGATGGAGGCTAGGTGCGTTATTTAATACGAGAATCCTATTTAGCTAAGCAACTGCTAAGAACTAAACCGCCATTTCTGAAGAGCTTAAACTCTAGTGTTCCTGTAGCATATTAAATTGCATCTGTGACACCAGTATATCACTTGGAGGAGAGTAACTAAATAGAGTGGAATGTTTCAAATATTTGGGAAGCTGTATTGAAGAAAATGGAGGAAACAGGATGGAGGTAAATAAAAGAGGAAGATGTGCAGATGATTTATTTAAATGTATTAGAAGTCTGGTATGGAGTAAGGAAGTACCGCAAAAGAGCAACAGGCAATCTATAAAACATACTTTGTGCCAATTTTAACGTATGGGTCAGAAACGTGGGTGATGAAGGAGAGAGACAAACGCAGAGTACAATCTGTGGAAAAGAAATTTCAGAGGAGAAGATTAGGAGTAACAAGAAGAGACAGAATAAGGAATGAGAGAATCGGGGAGATGATAAAGGAAGAACCGCTACAACAGAAAATTGAAAAATCTAGGTTGCAGTGGTACGGGCATGTAAAGAGAATGGGAGAGGAGAAGTTACCAAGGAAGATGCTGGACATGGAGCTGAAAGGGAAGAGGCCTAGAGGAAGACCAAGGGACAGATGGATTAAAGACGTTAAGAAATGTGTGGAGGAAAGAAGAGGAAATTGGGCGACTGTGGAATAAGAGAGATGGTGGTTAGACAGGAGGCGCTGGCGAGGGTTGGGTCCTCGGTTTAAATCCCGGTTGGGCAGGATCTTCGAGACCTGTGTCTCATCGTATGAGCTACGCTGGGACGCTCCGTGCGTAGGATTCAGTGCTTAACTGCAGGGCCGGCGATGACAGAGGTGGAATGCGTAATCAGATTACAAGGTCACATGAATTTGTATTTAGATTATGGAACAGTCAAAACTCAACGCACGATTTGCAGTTATCTGAAATTAATAAGTGTTCTAAAATAGGATGATTATTGCTAGTGTCGTTAAATTCTACTTGATGTGAATCATTATGACGTTAAAGCATCACGTAAAAAAAAATCAGAGCTACTTAAACTGTTCAGCCTGTGTTAAGACTATGTGACGTAATGTATACGGTGACTGTAGAGTAAGTTAATTCCTGTTCGAGAGTGTACTCTCGTAAATGTGTCTGCTCACTTTATTAGTCACAGGGTGCTGCCGCGACAGTGTGTTGCGGGAGAACCGCTCTCAGTCAAATGTGACCTCGATTCCTCAGTCTGTGACCTTTGACCTCCGAAAGACAATACAACCCCTGGCGGGCTTGAACGATTGTATGCAGCTCTAGCGATTAAACAAGCGCAATGAGAAAGAGTTTTTTAAAGAAATGTTGAGCTGTTTGCGTGGTTGTTTATAGTCTCACAGGATAAAAGAAAAAGAAAAACAGTAAAATCATGCAAAACTTTCAAATACTAAACCTTACCAGGCAAAAAAAAAAAAAAAAAGTGATTGTGCCTTTTGTTGGGTTATTGACAATAAATTATCACAGAAGTGTATACGTTAGGATCAAAGACACGAAATAAACGACCACCGAGCGTGGTGGATAGGGGGAGGACGCCGGTTCGAATCCCCATCCGGGCATCCAGAATTGGGTTTTCCATGGTTTCACCAAGTCACTCCACGTGAATGCCAGAATGCTTCCTTCAAAAGGCCATGACCGAATTTCTTCCCATTTCTTGTCCTCAGTCCTTTCCTGGCTCTAACCACAACGACGTCGACAAGGCGGAAAGCCATAGGCAAAAAAAAAAGATCAACGCGTACTGGTTTCTATAAAATGGCCACAACATGTTATTCGCGTTGTGGCACTTACAAGAAAAAACAGCCAGAACGCGTTTTGGGTAACTCAGAAAGGCCACAGCACGAAATTCGCTTCTGACCCAAGTCCGATTCCGCAGACATGACGATTCACATTTCTGTTTTTTTTTCGAAAGTTTTTTGTAATGCTACGGGTAAGAAGTATCATATATATGAAATGCATCCTGGGTCGATTCGTCATGAACACAAAGAGGTAGATACTGATAAGCCACAAGGTGTTGTGACCGTTATAAAGAAACCACAATGGTTTGAGGTCATTTTTTTCGCTCAAGAGCGTTTTCGATCTTTGAGGCTAACAAACATACAATGTTAGTAATTAACGTCAACGTTTTGACAACTCACAGTACCTGTTCGTATTCAGTGTTTCCTGTGAGACTGCGATTAGTTTGAAGTTTTTTTATTATTATTATTTTTCCTATCCGGTAAGTGATGTATAGATATTGTTCATAAAGGAATTAAATAAACTCGACCACTGCTAACCCCTGGAACTACGGCTACCTACGTAACTGTTCTGTTCAGCAGGTTGCGTCATCACGACTTCGCAGGCGCTGCCAGTGTGCGTCCACTTTCAGCTTAAGTTTTAAATGAGCAATGTGTTTTCACCTAAACTTAATACGGTCTGACTAAAATCGACACAACATGCCCTATGCACTGACGTATTATTCATACCTGTAGAGTTTGTATTAGTTCAGTAAAACGATTGTTGAAAGCAAAAATTAGATATGAGAATCTGGAAGTATGGCAAGCATTGATTTTTGGTCCTAATCAACTGCCGTACGATGTACCACACTCATCTGATAGAACACGGACCCGTAATTGCACAAGGGTCAACTCGCACTTGGCCGGATACCAGAATACTTGTAGAACAAATTGGAGGGCACTTGCTGGGTTACGGGTCTACGCCTCGTCGATATCGTGGTCATTAAAGGCGAAAACGGGCTGCGGGCAAGCAACAGGAACGAATTTGGCATGGCCTTTTGAAGGAACCATCCTAGAATTTAGCTGGAGTGATTTCGAGAAGAAACTAAAAGAAATATTCTGATGCGTTGGCTATGTTTAAATCAGGTAAAACATTTCTTTTAGTTACCATCTATGCTACAAGAAACGTACTGTTTTATCATTGTAAGATGGTACTCCAAAGGTATACGATTTGATTGCTTTTTACAGATTAAGTTGAATCTTCTTGCACATGCTGTGAAGTGTCACTTCAGCTCAATACGAACAAATGTCTTTCAGAATTAATTGTTTATGGATTGTTGTTTGATTATTTTTTACGAAATAACGCACTCAATTGAGGCAGGCTGTTACCTTTAATAACCCTGCTGTGTTATAAATTGATTAGCAAGCTTGTGTCGTTCTGAGGTCTAAGCATCAAGCAAAACCTATGGCACCAACTGAGATGTGGTTTCCACAGTCTGAAAAATTTATGGACTTGCTTAAAATCTGCGGTATACATCATAGATCTAAGTGACCAGACAGAAGAGCAAGGAAAGATAATTGTTCTGCACTGAGAACAAATGGGCGTCACAGATTACACTTCATCTAAAATGGAGACTCCTTTACGAAATACCCACCAAAGATTGCGATACAATATACATGAATACTCCAGCCTTAGAATCCTGTTGATATTTATAACACACATAAAATGTTTAAGTAAACCCACACGTCAAAAAATAATACGCAAATAACCAAACCGAAATTGTGTAATTTAATTTACTGTGAAGGTTTCAAAGATACTACGTTACAAGCGTTCATGTATCGCCAATAGAAAGGGGGGGGGGGAGGGTGAAGAACAAACAAACAAATGACAAACGCATTAGTACTACGCAAAGATACGGCTGCATGATTTCTGCGTCCACCTGTTATTTGATGGAAACTCAATTTTTATCTGTAATTATTAGCAGCAGAATGCGATACTGCCTGGATACCTATCAAAATATGGCCGCAAATATTTTTTTATTAAATTATAATTGTTTTCAAAGAGAGACATGTAACGAACATAAAATGTTTGGGTTACCTACGTAAAAGTGGCCGGAAGTAGGGATTGCCAGCTGTTAAAGATGTGTAAGAACGAGAGAGAGTTAGCACACTAGACCGTCTGTCAATCCCTACTTGAGGCAACTTTTACGTAGGTAACCCAAACATTTTATGTTCGTTACATGTCTCTCTTTGAAAACAATTATAATTTATTTTAAAAAACAAGCGAACTAAATTTTTTAAAAGATCTTTCTTTAAAATTTAATCAAAACTAATCGCAGCCATATTTACATAGGCAACGAAGCATAATAGTATTCTGCTACTAATAGTAATACATAAAAAATGCATTTCAATCAAATAACTGATGGCTATTCGCACACATAAAGGTCCGCGCGGCGAAGCAGTGGGAAAGCGCTGCTAATGCAGGGTGAGTCAAAAAGAAAACTTTCGAATGATACAGAAATTTATTGAAATAACTTACAGAATCGGTAGATGTGTCATTTTGTAGCAAACAACGTCAAGTTTCACATAAAAGTGTCAGTGTGATTTTTGTTCGATCGTAATCAGGAAGTCGGGCGTAACTTGTGCAACGGCAGCGTAGATTCGATTTTTCAGGTCGGCCAAATTGTTTGGCAGGGGAGGAACACACACACGATCTTTAATGAAACCCCAGAGAAAGAAATCCAGTGGTGTCAAGTCTGGGGAGCGAGGTGGTCATGTGATTGGCCCTTCACGGTCAATCCACCGACCTGGGAAGCGATTATCGAGGAAAGCTAGAACTTCCGTGAGGAAATCAGGTTGCTGGTAGTAAACCATCCCATCTAACTCGATCTGTGGAATGAAAAAGTTTTGAAGCATATGTATATACACAATACCAGTGAAAGTAGCCATTTTAACTGTGCAGTACGCTGGCACTCCGGGTGGCGGATTAGTGTACTGATGTACCACGGGCATCAAACTTGAGGAAGTTTCCTACAGGATGACATATCTACTGATTCTGTAAGTTATCTCAACAAATTCCCTTCCAAAGTTGTAAAGACCTTTTCGACCCACCCTGTATCATGAAGCGGCGTTGCCTGGTGGATGCCAGCTGCTCGTCTCGCGTAGGAAGCTCTGCTTCCCCGTGTCTCTACGGAGTTATTCAGGCAGAGAGAGGTGAGATACTCCGGGTGGAGATATAGTCCCGGGGAGACGACGCGGATCAGCTTCCAGCATCTCACTCACGGATCAGCTGCTCACCTCATAAATAGGACAAAAAGCAGATGTTCCAAACTTTGTTTTGTTTTATCGCTTATTTTTGTTTATTTTTTGTTTTGTTTTGTTTTACTGTTTGTTTATTGTTTTTGTTTTGATGTTTGTTTCAACAATTGTTTATTTTTGCTTGTTTTTATTTGTTACTTCCTTGTTTCATTTATTTGTTTGTTGGTTTTTATTTTTTGTTGTTGTTTTCTGTTTTTGTTTTTTGTTGTTGTTGCTATTGTTGTTTGTTTCTTTCATTGTTTGTTGTTGTTGGTTATTATTATTATTATTTTTTGTTGTTGATTTCTGTAGTTTTTTATTGTTGTTTTTTTTGTTTTTTCCTTAGTGTAGCTTCTTTTTCCCTTTTTTTGTTTATTACTGGAATTTCGTATAGAGACCGTAGATCTAGAACAAGATTGACATTTTTATGTTTTTGGTTCCTTTTATATAAAAAAATGAATACATATTAAAAATGAAACATAACATTGATATCATGTAATAATCATTATTATTATTATTCTGACTAATTGTCCGGATAATTCATGTTAATTTTGTTTAAATATGAATTGCTTTTAGTAACACAACACAATACATTCTAATAAGAAGCCAGCTTGGTCACGGTGTCTGTCACGCGGTGACGTCACGTGCCAGGCCATCGTTCGAGAGCTAACAACGACCAAAGATTTTTTCACTCTCTGTTCTTAGATATCGCTATTATACAAATCTAACAGTTTATGTTACCTATTTACGTTTAATTTGTCTCAAGTTG
Source organism: Vandiemenella viatica (assembly GCA_031002005.1). Lineage (NCBI taxonomy): Eukaryota > Metazoa > Arthropoda > Insecta > Orthoptera > Morabidae > Vandiemenella > Vandiemenella viatica. The sequence continues at coordinate 14,863,157 of CM061920.1, read as the reverse complement.
CAAGCCAACCAAAGAGGAAAACCTATATTTCGCTTAAATCCTTTGACTGTTCGTATGCGATCTATATAGAAAGAAATATCATCAATATTATATCATTACAAAATCAGTGTTATTTAATAACAATTGATTTAAGTTAAGCTAATGGGAAAAAAATGAATTTTCTAAACACTACGCTCGAAATGTTGTTTTTGGAGGTGTTAGAAGCTATTAAACACATTAAAAATGTAGGTATTTTGCTATGTTGAAAAATTTTAAAGTTTATACTATGGCATTAGGATTTTAAAACAGTTTTAAATTATTTTACGCTATCTGTTTCAGTCTCTTAACTAATATCCTTTATTATAGTACATCTGAGGCTGGCTTAGATTTTTTATGATTATCCAGTAGGAATATAAATATGGCATGCAACAAAGGTATCGTAACGAATTCTTTAACGCTTAGGTGAGATTTATTTAAAGGGAAATAATTTGATAGCTTCGAAGAGCAGACTGAAAATTTCAAGAGAGTGAGGGAGCAGGATCGCGGAAAACAAACTTTAAGGAGGCAAACTGAATCTCGCCTGAGACATAAATCAGTAGACAATTTAAATATAATCCTAAGAAATAACCGTGAAAGAAATTCAGTGAAACAATAGCGGAATACACTGAAGAGAGAGCTTGTAAAGAAGCACTGGCCGAAAACTTCGGATCACAGGAAATTTTTTTTGGAGTTGATGGATCATAGGAGAAGGTACAGAGATCCTAACCACAGCTATTTAGAAATAAAATTAGCATGAAATGCAAGAAAATTGGCTAAAGAAATTGGGAAGTAAATAGGCGTAGGTAGTAGATACGGTTTATACGGGAACAAAGAGAATTTTTGAAACATGAAGACAAGATGTTGTAACAGACATACATCAAAAAGCTTGATGTAAATAAACAGATAATTATCAATGTAATTTAAGTAGAAGTATGTTTTTCATAAATAATTGCAATAACAGCATTATTCTGAGTTAATTGGAAGCAAGTGGAAGCGAGCCAGACATGACCATATAGCAGAGGACACATAAAAAAGAGACATCATTGAATTTTAATGTAATATGCTTTTGTTGGTATATAATTTAGAGTGTTTGTAGGCATCAAGTTTTACAAGACTCAACACACAAATTGTTCAGTGGCACTGAAGGAATAAATTATAAAGACTTCTAAACATTTCTTTCGACTGTTCGCTATTTCACTAAAAACAAAATGCTTTAAGAAATACTCATTGAAAATTAAACTATGATAAAAGGCATTATGTTACGTTTAAAGCAAAAAAATATGTGCTGTAAGATTTACACGTAAATTATAAAAAATAACACAATCTTGGAAACGAACTTCCATGGGATTCAAACAGACGAGAAACTCAGTCGGCTAGAACATACCACTTCACTACTGAAGAACGTAAATAGAGCCACCTTCGCAATAAGAAAACTTTCTGTAACAACAGATCTAGATTAATGAAACAGATGTACTCCTCATATTTTCATTCGGTCATGTCGTATGGCATATTTTCTTGGGGAAACTCTTCACAAAGTGAAAATATTTTCATTGCACAGTAAATAGCTGTCAGGATGCTGTGTAGGATAAAACCAAGAATTTCTTGCAGACTTTGAAAATCTCAGTATTCTTATGATTTGTTAGTATAAATATATTCTCTAATGTGCCTTGTCGCAGAACATTTTGACTTATTAACATCAAATTCACAGACACGCAATTAAAATATAAGAAACAAAAACAACTTGTACAAAACATAAACATCACCGACACTACTATAAGAAGAAGTTAATAATTGTGGAAGACATCTATTAAACAATATGTTTCTAGAAGTATATAACATTTTGTAGAAACAAATATGTGTTTAAGAAAAGCTGTTAAAATATGTTATTGGTCTCTACTTCTACGCCACACAAGAATTTATAGAAAAGAATTTACTGTACACCTTTTGCAAAATTCAGATCTAAATTTTTATGCTTCATTTTCGTTTTTTGTTTGTGCGTTAGTTATAATACTTTTTCACAACGAATATCATTTGCGTTATATATATTAATCATGACATGTTCCACATTCCAGAGGTCCTTCCTCGGTAAGTATGTACGGAAAAAGATTAATTTAAAAAATTAACGATTTAATCAATAGCTGCATTACAAAGACATTTATCACTTCAGATAAGAGGCTTCCTCTAACATACAGAAATCCAATCCGTAGAAATAAAAAACTCTGTCCAGCACTGAATGCTTGAGTTGAATGACCGTCAGAAGTACGGGGCATATGAAAATGGGAGTTGATATTACTGCAACTGATAATTTGTATTCTATAATTACCACTGAGCGTGGTGGGTGAGCGGTTAACGCTCTGGCCTCGCATTCGGGACGATGGTGGTTCGAATCCCAGTCCGGGCATCCAGATTTTTCCCCAAACCACTCCAGGCGAATGTCGGGATGCTTCCTTCAAAAGGGCCATGGCCGAATTCGTTCCCATTCCTTGTCCCCAGTCCCATCCCGCCTCTAACGACCTCGATGTAGACGAAGCGTAAAGCCATAAGTAAAAAAGAAATCCATAATTACCCCAGTGTGAAAACAGTTCCGTGAGGGATTAGGGCTGCTGAATTGGTGAAACATGATTTTGGCTACAGTTAATTTAAAAGGCCTCATCATTAGTACTTTGTCCTTACGTTACTGTACTACCGGCTTCTACACAAGCTTTTGAAGTGTTTCGATTCTGTTGTGTAAAGGTCAGTCGATATATTATCAATGATAAAAATCGATCATTTTTACTATTTTTAAAGGGCGCCAGGTACTGTTGACAGTTTTCATGGGAATTCGCTTTCATCAGCTGTTGGTGAGTGCTTCGCCCTCGTTGCGAAAGCCTTTTCGAGTGGAGTTTTTCATGCAAAACAGCGCAACACTTGTTTGTTCAGCCTCACCCTTTTCACGCACTACAGCTCGTATTTGCTTCCGCTCGCGGGAATCAATTTCGGCGTTCGTTGGTACGACCAAGTATAAAGAGTCTGCTTACTCTACATAAAAACCATAGTTTTATTAATGTAGAAAGAATTTAGTTTGCCGCTAAACCTGTTAGTTTCGAGTAATACAAAAACTCTCGTTCAGGCGACTGACTCTGGAAAAGAAATTATTTCGCGACCGGATGACCCGTGCGAAAATTTCACGAATATGATTAATAGTAAGGTAGGACGAAACAAGAACCGCCTCATTTCTTTCAATTGTTTATTTGTTTAGTGTAACAGGTACGCAACAAACGACGACGCCAATGGAGCAGTTTATTAATATCTCTGTGATACATGCAGATGCTCTCTAGCGGCTTGGCTCTGCACTGTCTAATACGCACGACTTTCACAGTAGTTACTTTGGTCCTTCAAAGGTCAAATTCCGAAAAACGTCGTTGTTAATTTGTAATGTCGCCTTAATAAAGACCTTATTCTTTTAAATGATATTTCATTTAGCGATTTCTGTTAGAATTCACGGATGACAAATGGCTTGTAACATTTATGGGTCGAATACCGAAAAATTTCATTCTTAATATATGGTGCCCAAAAGCAGAAATCTTAATCTTTAAAATCATACTTAATTTATCGATTTCGGTTAGGTATCCAAGGAGATAAATGACTCGTGACACAAAAAAAAACTGATGTAGAAATACTGACATTATTGCCCTTTATGTTTCAAATTTGGAAAAATTACTTCGTTAAGATGTGGTGTGACCAAAACGGGTACCTTAACCTTTAAAATGATACATCATTTACCGTTTTCGGTTATGTATGAAGGGAGAAAATGGCTTGTGATGAAGAAACACCTTTCAGAAATAACATATATGACGTTACATTTATGCGTCCCCCAGAGCTTCCTCTCCACAACCGTTATGTTGGTGCGTACTTTCGTGTTGAGAAACTTTGAAACCGGAATGGTTTTCCCAATGATTGAAGTGTATGTATACGCGTTTATTGTAGTCTTGCAACGAATAGTATATTCGGCCATACGCCCATACGCCGAATACCAGATATTTACAGACTTCCTGGTCAAACAGACGAATGTTCCGCAAGAGTATTCGGCCGCCTTGACGCCAGAATCTGTGTTGTCGCACTTGTGTCTCGCACTCCTGTTCAGGTATCCTCACCAACCACCACTATGTGCCTGTTTCGACAGCTTCAAGCTCGGCCTCAAATACCGATGTTGAATTATTTGTGATAGATTCCTACTTTAATTTTTTCCTTAAGAATATTGGTTACTGCGCTAAAAAAAAACCTTTCCACGAGGCCTGAAGATGGAAAGGTTTTCTTGCAGTAGTTCATAATACAGAATAAACAACAGGTATATAGGAGGTGTATACAGGTGTAAAAGAGGAATGAGAAATAGAGTCTAAAATTATAGGCCAGTGTGACATCATTGGTAGGTAAATTGATGGAGAGGTTGATAATGCAACTATATCAGAAATATATGAGAGAAGTGCAAGTGATTCTCAAGTAGGAAACATGGCTTAAGGCAAAGATATTCATGCGAATCTCAGTTGGTGGGATAAATGCAAGATATTTCAGATGAAATAGACAAGGGAGACCAAATTGATAGAGTAGTACTAGATCTTTCAAAAGTTTTTTGGCAGAGTGAGCCATAAATTGTAGTAAGTAAGGTAAAACTATAGGAGTGGTTGAGAAGGTGATTTGCTGGGTAGAAGAATTTTTAAAAGGTAGAAAACAGAAAGTTAGGATAGGAAATGAAGTATCAAAAGAAGTGGAAGTAAAAATGGGAGTGCCTCAGGGTAGCGTATTGGGACCATTGTTGTTCATTATTCTAATGAATAACTGTGTTTACTATTTACTATCTGAAATTACATTTTTTGCAGTTGACATAGAGCTATATACAAGGATCAAAACGGTAGAGGGCTGTGCAGGGAGATATGGACAGGATATCTAGTTGGGTTGGTAACCATGGGATGAAGATAAATACAAAGAAGAGTCAATTTATTAGATATATAAATAAAAAACTAAAGGTTGATTATGATTATAAGGTGGGGAAATAATAGCTTGCTGAAGACTTTGTAACAGCCCTAATACCTGTATTTTGAATAGTATTGGACCGTGTGAAATATTTGTAGTGAGCCAAAGTTTGCTTGAAAGTGATTTGATATGTTTATTTTGTAATTTCTTGTAAATAAGTGTATATAGACTTTGTTTTAGGTAAGAAAATTATTTAAAGACCATTTAATATGTTTAAGAACCTTAACATGGCGACCGTGACAGGACAAAGATGTAGCTATAGTAGAAGTAAAAACTAATCTTGATAGCCCAGAACACAGAGATAAGCTTCAGAAATATTATACTTTGCATGGGGAAGTATTGTTTAGAAGGACTAGTGAAGATGAGGATGATTGGAAGTTATGGCTTCCAGAAAGTTTGGTTGAAAAAATTGTTTGGCATCACCACTATAGTTATGGGCATTATGGGCCATCCAAGTGTTACCGAGTGTTAAGGGAAGATACATATTTCTATAATATGAGAAGGAAGATTTCGAAGCTATTAAAATCTTGTCAAGTGTGTCAAAGATCTAAAATAGATAGTGTTAAACGAGTGGGGAAAATGCAAAATATCATCCCAAGTAGTGTATTGGAATTAGTTTCTGCTGATGTTCTTGGCCCGCTACCCATGTCTCGGGGAGGGGTGACCCAAGTTTTAGTTTTATTTGATGTTTTTTCCAAATTCGTTAAACTTTACCCTGTAAAGAAGTCTACGGCTAAAATTTTGGTCAGAAAGGTGATTGATGAATATTGTCAGAAGGTAGGTAAACCTAAGAGGGTGCTTTCGGACAATGCCCCGCAATTCACTAGTAAAGTGTGGACAGAAAAACTTGAACAAGAAGGAATAGAGGTTATACATACTTCTGCTTATCATCCAGCAGGAAATCCCGTAGAACGCCTAATGAGGGAAATTGGACGTTGGTTTAGGACATATTGTACAGACCAACACAGTAAGTGGGCATGTGAAGTAGAAAATTTTGAAAATGTAATTAACTCTATACCTAGTGATACAACTGAAATACCACCCATTGAGCTGATGTTTAAGAAACCGGCTAACAGATTAATTCGAGAATGTGTTAGTTTTCCAAATAGAAAGAATTTCAACTATGAGGAAAAGGTAGCTTTAGCTCTTAAAAATTTAAAGGAAAAGGCAACAAGGAGAAAGAAAAGGCATGATGAAGGTCAGAAGTGTATAGAATATAAAGTGGGTGATTTGGTGTTAGTTGAAGTTCATAGTAAATCGTCAGCTTTGCGACAAGAGACTCGTAAGTTTAACCGTTTGTTTGAAGGCCCTTTCAGGATAGAGTCTATACCAAGGAAAAACTCTTATGAGCTAATTGACCCTGAGAGTGGTAAATGTAAGGGTGTGTATAATGTTGAAGCCCTAAAACCCTTTTATGAATAAGTGATCACTTATGAAATGTGTCACTATATGTGTAAATGTCTAATTTTGTAAATAAGTATGTCAATTGATGCATGTAAATAGTTTGTGTGAGTACTTAAGCTCAGATACAGATGTAAGCATTTCAATGTATAATTTGTGACAGTTTTGTGTAGAGACTTTTGGTATTTTTATGATGTTGTGACTTTCTACATTTTGGTGACAAATTAACAGCTGTAAAATGTAAACAGACTGGTGTAATTAACAAGCAGACATCAAGTGTGTAATTTGTAGTGAAAAAATTGTAACTTAAGGTGATGGCATTGAACGTTTGTTGTGTAAAAACAGTAAATGATAAAATGATTGGACCTGAGAAAAGACAATTATTGTAAACAAAATCAGTGTCATGGACTATGTGCAGTTGTATGTAATGAAGAATTGTAATTGTTCATTGTAAAAATCATTATGGTTGATTGATTGTAATCTGTTCGTGTCTGCATTATGTGTACATTCAACCTGCTTAGATTCGTGACGGATTCAATCAATTTTATCTGTGTAAAATTAAGTGAATCCTGGGGAGGGGTTGTAACAGCCCTAATACCTGTATTTTGAATAGTATTGGACCGTGTGAAATATTTGTAGTGAGCCAAAGTTTGCTTGAAAGTGATTTGATATGTTTATTTTGTAATTTCTTGTAAATAAGTGTATATAGACTTTGTTTTAGGTAAGAAAATTATTTAAAGACCATTTAATATGTTTAAGAACCTTAACAACTTGAAATGTAAATATCTTGGCATTACATTTGATAACAAGCTTAACTGGGCAGGACACATTGGACAGGTGGTAGGAAAAGGTTTAAAAATTCTGCACTTGTTGGAGAGAGTGATGAGGGGATGTACCAGTGAAGTAAAGGAATTGGGTTACAAAACTTGTGTCAGACCACTGCTTGAATATGGTATTGTAGTATGGGACCCACATTTTGGGTATCAAATACAGGACTTGGAGAGGGCTGCTGGAATTGTTTCTGGAAATTACCGCGGAACGCAATCAGTAACAGATATGATAAAAGAGCTGGAATGGGATTCATTTTAAGACAAGAGGAGGATGAGGAGGGTCATGGGAATGTAGAATGCGTATATTCGTGATGAGGTATCGAAAGATATTGGTGTCAGAATTAAAAGTAATGCATGGAAGGGAAAAGATGACCATGACCACAAGCTGGCACTCTATTTCAGGCACAAGGGTGTTGGAAGATTCTCTTTTTTAGGTAAGGGTGTCAGGGATTGGAATAAGTTACCAAGAGAAATGATGAATTTTACCAAAACCGTTTAAAGAATTTAAAGTTGAAATTTGTAGAGGGCAAATGTAAGAGTGTACAGGAAAGGGGGAAGAGGGATGTGTAGGGAAATTGCCACCAGAGCGTGCGCTTCATTGAAATTTAATTAAATATTATAGTATTATCTTTATGAATCCGTAACTGCTGATACTACTTTCTAAAACACGCCTTAAGTTGTTCGACAGAGACTAATTCGATCAATTCTTATTGTAGAACGCTATGCCATTCTTCAACGGTACCACATGGATCGACAACCGAGTGTGGTATTTCCTTAGTGAAAACATCCTCAAACCTCGTTTCAAAATCTGTGAGAGGGACATTTGGGCTTCATGTTGAACATAGGCCAAAACGTCATCATCCTCGCTGTTTGTCAGTGACAGGTAGGGGAACTGGGAAAATTCGTGCGTTCCAATGTTTTGCTTGAATTGTTTAATTGTGGCTGAAAACCTTAAGTTATGGCCTTCATTATATTAAGTTCAGACTATCGCCTTGTAACTGCAATCAATACCATTAAAATTAGTAAATAAATATTTTTAAATAAGCCATATATGGTTTTCATTTCATCTGTACTACCATAAAAACTTGAAATTAGTTTACGAAATGCCTGAACTGATGATGGTTGTAAGTGGATCCCCCGTCTTCATCTTGTGGACCCCCAAATTTCCCTGTTGTTGACATGGAAGCCCCTGTATGGTTAATATCAACAATTTTGCGCACCATTGTTCTATTTTTAGAGATGAACTTCAACTGAAATTTATGTTATTTAAAAGGTAAAAACATATCATGTGGTGAAAATCCATACACTTGGTAGCGAGAAAGAAGAGATAAATTTCCGTCTTCTACAAAGCTTGCAGCAAAATAATTGTACAGAGCGTGGTGGGTGAGCGGTTAATGATCTGCCCTCGCATTCGGGAGGACGCCGGTTCGAATCCCCGTCCGGGCAACCAGGTATGGGTTTTCCATGGTTTCCCCAAATCACTCCAGGCGAATGCCGGGATGCTTCCTTCAAAAGTCCATGGCCGAATTCCTTCCCGTTCCTAGCTCGCAGTCCTTTCCCGCCTCTAAGGATCTAGACGTCAGCGAGGTATAAGGGCATAAGTAAAAAATAATTTTAAAAATCTAATGATTTTCTACTTTTATTATAGCCACTTACGTGGATTACAATGTATTCTTCTATTTCGATTGGTAATTTCACCGTAAACTAAACGGATGTCAAGATTTACACACGTACATTACTCAGAGTGACTATGAACACAGGTGGAAGTGGATTGGTGTCGGGACTGCAAGCTGTACGTGGATGTGGGAACTGTAGTTATGAAGTAAGAGCCAAGAAATCTGCTATCCTCACGGCGTGGGCGAGAAGGTGATGACGCTATGAATAAGGAACGAGGCGCGGGAAACTTTGGCAATAAGGCGGCAGGAGGGCTGCTCTGGGAACACGCGTGCCGCGAGGGAGACAAAGTGGGTCGCAAACTGTTCAAACAAACTAAAATACTGACAGAAGAAATAAAATCAGCAGTTCTTTATACTGCAGATGAACAGATCAATCTCCGCTCATACCTTTTTTTCCACTATGTCTTACGCTTCAGCGTAAGAAACAATGCAATCTGGGGCTAATATCCTACAATTCGCTTCAGCATTAGATAGAAACATTAAAAGGCAGTCACTGGTGGTCCTTTTAGCGAGGTAACGAGTAGGTTCATAACGCCGATTCTGACGCAGTTTGTTTACATTTTGGAAAGTAACTTCACGTAGCCACGTGCTCGCCACGACGTTAACTGACTTTTTTTTAGCGGAAAATTTTTAGTGGACGTATAGCGTCTCATCAGAAAAAACAAACACAAATAAGTACTGTTCATGACATCACACAAAATGGTGGCACTTACCCACAGTTGTATTTTAGATACTAGGTGGGAGCGCCCAATATCTTGCTTTCGTGTTTGCGTCTTAGTGTAGGCTTTGGGTACAACGAGGTCTGCACAGTAAGTAATTTTGTGGGGTTGACATTTCCATGCTTCAGTCAAGTTTGCTAGTAGTGACGTTTCACTCGAAGCATGCAGGCATCTTCAACACCTAGAAGAGTGAACGGCCTAACTGGTTGCTGCGACGAGCAAGGATCTGGCAAACACGCATGAGGTAGTTCAACAGTCGGTTCAACGAGCGGGGTTTACGACCGTTAAAACTGCAGTATCCATAGTGCTTATGCTTTCAGGTGACCCAAAATACACACCACCACTTGGCGATTTATATATTAAAAAAATACTCTTAAATGATATTTATTACTGATTTAAACATTTCAAAACGTGGTTTAAGAAAAATAGAGAGAGAGAGGAAGACACGCATAATACTCAGACTTCTATAACATGTTTCCGTCACGTGCTAGCCGTATTCGATACTGGTTTTTATGAACAATTTCTGTTTCCAGGTTTAAAAACATAATCGAAATAAAATCTTTACTGGAGTTCAGCTGTCTAGGTTGTGATTTCCAGCTAACAACATCTGAAGCTAGTGTCTGATGAAGACAGCAATGCCAGCTGTCGAAAAGTTGTCTTTCTACGACGCTATTCATATGAACTGCTGTGAAGATTTAATTTCATCAATACGCCGGGAAAGTCTCCCCTCACATACAATCGAATTTGTTTTAATACTGTGGAAAAGTAAATAGTATTTTCTCTATTTGTATTTTGTGTATTATGTATCGGTAGGTACTGTGTTTTGCGTGTGTTGTGAATGTCTGTTTAATTTGTTATGTGTGTGGTGTGTATTAGGTGCTGAGTGTTTTGTTTGTTACCAGTCGTATGCATTGTGTATTTACAGAGGGATTTGTGTGTTTAATGTTGTGTTAGTTGCGAATCTGTTGTGTGTCAATATATTAATTGTACTATGTAGCAATTTTGTTTTATGGTTTCATATTATGTATTTTGCGTGTTGTATGATGGGCGGTATGTATATGATATATATGTGGTACGTTTTAAGTGTTTTGTGAATGTATTGCTTATGTTTCATTTATTATGTGATTTTTGTGTTTTAATTTGTTTTGTATATCGTATTTTAATTGTGTTGTGAGGTAATTGCGTTATTAGTTTTTCATATCATATATTTTAGGTGTTGTGTGGTTTGTTAGGTGTCATGTGTTTTGTACACATTCTTTCTGTGAGTCTCTTCCTTAAAGTTCAATAGTCCCAAAATTTCCATAACACGTTCATTTCGTACATTTTAGTACATTTTCAGTGCTTTTGTTTCCCTTTTTATGGTATTCTTAAAGTCCATATTCCCCAGTCATTGAGTGCTCTGTTTCATACATAGGGTTTTATGAAATTCTTTCTGAGTCCAACGTAAAATTCCGAAAATAAAATATTTCTCTTTGCCAAGAATGCTTTTATTGCTAGCGGTACTCTGCTGTTAACACTGTTCTTGCTTCGGCCATCAATTGTAATTTAACTTCCGGTGTAACACAAGCCATTTACTTCTCCTACTACATCCGATCCTACTTTAATTTTTAATATTCTGTTACTGATATCACTTTTGCTACTTTTTATTACTTTAGACTTACTTTCTATTGTTTATATTTAGTCCAAAATCATCCTTCACTGTTTTGTTCATGCAATTCAATAATTTCTCAATATCCCCAGTCTGTTCTGCTAACTGGACAATGTAGTCAGGAAATCGCAAAATATTGATTGTTTCTCCTTAAACACTTACGTTAAATTCCAATTTTTCTTTTACTTCCCTTGTCTTACGACGTTCTTAAATGCTACATGTCTTCGTGATATTCTGCATTAATTGTAGCAATCTAATTCTTATATAGAGGCAAAATTTGACCAAAAATTAGTTTTTATGTACAAAAAATGAGGTTTTAGGAACAAAAGATAAGTTTTATAGTCACAGTTCAAGAATGCGTGACATTTCTGGACTTCTTAAGGTCGATGTAATAAAAAAATGCATTTCTCAGAACCCAAAGGTGACAACAATAATTTTTTATGGTCATAGATCGTGCCCGCATGACGTGATGTAGCAGAAATACGAATTTCTTTTGTATTTTAATGAAGTTAGAATTATTAAGGAAGGGGAGAAATAACCTTGTTATTTATACATCTACATATATACTCTGCAATTCACAAAATTGTGGGTGGCAGAGGGTGCTCAGCACCAAAGCCAATCTCTTTGTTGTGCATTCCAATCCCTAATGGTAAGAGGGAAGAAAGAATTCATATGAGAATCATTGCGGCACCTTATTTCACTAATCTTATCTTTCCTGTCATTCTAACTCAAATAGGTTGGTGGACGAAGTATTTCACTACACTCGTGAGTGAAAGCGGGAGTACACATGTTTACCAATAAGTTTAAACGAAATGTGCGTCGTCTATCTACCAGAGACTCCCAACCTAGTCTACTAATCAGTTCTGTGACGCTTTCATAAGGACTGTAGCAAGCGGTCACGAATCGAGTGTCTCTTCTCTGTACTTTCTCTATACTTTCGATCAACCCCTTACGAAACGGATCCCAAATGGCCCAACAATAGTCCAAATGTGGACGCACATGAAATTTGTACGCTATCTCCTTTGTAATTTTTCAAGATTCGACCTATGAATCGCAGCCTAGAATTAGCTCTACCTACTAACGAATTAATGTGTAAGTCCCATTTCATGTTCCTTTGTACTGTTATTCCCAAATATTTCATAGAATCAACCATATCAATAACAGTATTGTTTAATTCGTATTTCTGAACAATTGGATTCTTTTTGTTAGTTATGCTCATTGTCTTGCACTTTTTACAATTTAGCGTAAGTTGCCACTCGTTGCACCATGCCAAAAAGAGTTATAGAAGAAACTCTTACAAGGCGGTAATATTTTCAGGGTTGAGTTATGACAAAATTATCGTTTTTAGTTTTTAGAGGTTGTCTGGAATTAGAAGCACAGACGTGTATAGAGTCTAGTGGCAGTGGTTTCGCTGTAGATGTAGCAGTGTAGCAGCCTAGCTGCCGCACCGCCATTGCTCTGTGCGCAGGCAGACCCGCTTGACTGCCGAGTGTGGCGGTCAGACGACTGATAGGGGCGGCGGGCGAGCAGCAAAGGGATTAAAGGGGACAGCCAGCCGACTGTGCCGCAACGCACGAGGCGCGAACCTACCTCTAAAACGTATTTGCTTAATCCTAGCATTAACATATCAGACCTTATTGTACCTTATTTCCATATATGTCACTGGTTTCTGTAATTCAAAGGTGTTTCAAAAATTCTTAAACAACTTGTAAAATCCCCTGGCGACCAAGAAAGGAATCTGTGGAATAAGAAGTGAATGATGAAAATATCGTTAGTTGACGACAATACTGAATGGCAAGAGTTAGTCACTAACCGAAAAGCTTATCAAGTCACTCCTAGAAAAAGGACCACCTGGCGCTTTCGGATATCTTATTTATCCGAAGTAGTTCCGTGGTGACATAAATCTTCTTGTTCTTCTCGTGTCGATGACAGCATCAAATAAGAGGCAGTTTTTCCGCCAATGTGACGGCTTTGTCAGTAGCTGATTGGAGGTTAAATTGTTTTTTTTTTTTTTACTTATGGCTTTACGCCTCGTCTACTTCGAGGTCATTAGAGGCGGGATAGTACTGAGGACAAGGAACGGGAAGGAATTCGGCCATGGCCTTTGGAGGAAGCATCCCGGCATTCGCCTGGAGTGATTTGGGGAAACCATGGAAAACCCAAATCTGGATGCCCGGACGGGGATTCGAACCGCCATCCTCCCGATTGCGAGGCCAGAACGCTAACCGTTCACCCACCACACTCGGTGTAAAATTGGGATATATTCATTCCGATTTGTGGAAAGGTGACAGATGTACCAGGGTTTCTCTCTCCCCGCACGAACATGTGGCATCTGGCTGATCTCCCAGGTGTCCCCATGAGGCAAGAGTATCTTTGTAATGACCAAGAGATAAAAGAAAGGACGTTAATAAAGTTTGAAGCAAATTATAAGAGATTACGTTCTTTATTTGGGGACAGTTAAGAGTGAGGCAAATTAAACCAGACTATCTCCTCGCAGACGTAATGATTAAAACATCTAAAAGTTACAACATTGTCATTTATAATAAGCGTTACGTTATACGACAGGTAAGTCCGATAGTTATACACAATATAAAATATGGGATACAGTGAACGTATTAATACGCCTGTAATACAAGTTCTGATAGCATCAATATTAGCGCAGTTTCTGATTATACTGAGATCCAGCTTGCACCAGAGTGACAACAGATATTCGTCGTTACAGCAGTGGACATCAGTGATATTTTATCAAGTACTTGCAGGCACGCCATGTTACTGAAGTCATTACTTCTTGCGGATGAAAGTAGTTCCCCGTTTATCACCATCTATGCATACTGGACCTGCAGTAAAAGTAATATTACCGGAAGTGCTTAAGTTTTCAATACCTGATTTTTAATTTGCTTTGTTTTCACTGACGGCGTAATATTGATGTTACTAGTTCAGCTGTATGTAAGTAGTCAAAACTTTATCACGATCTAAACTACAAACGAAATATGTCCAACATTACAAAATTATTGTTATGAGTGTTTTTAATAACAATTCTATCTACTTGAATAACAGCGAACACTACATAAAAACCGTCATTTTCGACGGAGGTGAAAGCTAGTATTTTAATATTTCGTTTCTTAAGAGTATCTAAATTTAGTTTCAGATATTAAATTAATTGACAATAACGTAGTAAGAAGTCAGATGTAAACTAATCAACAGGAAATATTTGGATAAAACAACAATTCTACTTTATCAGGTGCTTCCTTATTTGTACTCTAGCAACCTGTTTCTATCACAAATAAATTTCAGGAATTCGGAAACTATTAATGTTTCACCTGAGAATGCAGGCGGCTAACTTCAGTTTCCACAATGCTAATCTCAATGGGCCACGTATCAAGGTACATGTGACGTATAAACGAACACTCAATTATGCCCATATAAGTGGCGACCGATAACCCAGGCACTGAGGTCAATAAACAAAAATCCGTATAAGATGTGATATAAGAAACAAGCGAACAGTCACCGTTATAACCTTACAGTCACGATTTTACAAAACAAATCGTACTCTCCTGTAATAACGCCAAATCGATGTTTCGCATAAATAGTCTCTGACTTTTAATCATGCTTCTTCCAAAATTTAATTAACATAGCTCTTTGTTTCTACGCCAGAATTGTCATTATTGCAGTCCTCATCAGTTTTAAATTTATATATTTCATTTTAAAATGTCTCCGTTGCTATGTATTCACTGCACAAATTACAACCACAAAGATTCTGTTCCGCGGAGTCCGCGCTGACAACATTAATCTCTGGTTCACAAATATGATATCTGCTTAAAATGAATTCCGTACGCAGAAGAATTTTCCACATTCAATTTTAAGGAGTTTCACCGAGCGTGGTGGGTGAACGGTTAACGTTCTGGCCTCGCATTCGGGAGGACGCGGGTTGGAATCCCCGTCCGGGCATCCAGATTTGGGTTTTCCATGGTTTTCCCAAATCTCTCCAGGGGAATGCCGGGATGCATCCTTCAAAAAGGCCATGGCCGAATTGCTTCCTGTTCCTTGTCCCCAGTCCCATCCCGCCTCTAATGACCATGACGTCGACGAGGCGTAAAGCAATAAGTAAAACAAAAGGAGTTTTCTGTATTTATTTGTATACAGTAATATACCGTGCAGGTGACATTGAGTGGGTCTCTTGAATTCTTCTCGTCCTCGATAGTGACTCGAGGCGTTGCATTCTGGCAGTCTTTGACAGGATGCCGTACTTTTGGAGATCCTTTGCGTTATAGTCGGTAGAATTATTTCAGTCATAACGGTGCCTCACTAAGGCTGCCACCGAGTTTACGAACGCGATGGATCATTTTGACACTTTGCAGTGATTGTTTGAACGTACCACATCTATGCGGTTTCCGAGCGGTACCAAAAAAGCGTGTGTGATAATCCGTCGCGCACCGACGGAGCTGTTTCCGGAATCAGTGCGGCGCAATAAGCGGTAACGAGCAGTCGTTAAGGGCACAGTGTTATGGCGGCCGTAACGGCAGTAGCCGAGCTGCCCACCCGTCAAACAACATGGCGACCGTCAAATTTCCCTCCCTGAACTACTGTGCGCAACACGAGCCTGCTGGGTGGTACCTTACGAGGATATCCTGTACGGATGTTCCGGTTCAGATTTTCTACAGTCAGAGTCCACTCTAGCGGTTACGTCACCCCGGACAAAAAGACCAATTGCCGCCCTTTGAGAGAATACACATATATATATTTTAGTTACAGGTAGGCCTACAAATTTTTATTTCTAATAAAAATAAAATAATTTTGTTTAAATTTTAATAAAAGTATGTATGAAAACGCTAATTTTTCAATAATAGTGTAAACATTTTTATCTTTTAGACATAAACAACATAAATATGGTAAGCACTACGAATTATATATTAACGAAAAAATCGATATGTGAAATTTCATATTAATTGGGTATTTAACACATCAATGATTTTCTCACACTCACAACCAAAATGGTGCCTCTAAATTTTGGCGCCCTAGACAAATGTGCGGGTGGTCCACTCCTAGAGCGGGCCCTGCTACGGTTTATCGAAATGATTCCAAGCGAATCTTACCATACTGTCAAATCGACCTCTGTTTCCTACTTCTAAATCCCTTGAAATTCAATAGAAATTCTTCAAATTTTGTAGGGCACATCTTAAGGTTAAATACAAGTGGAGTATGTCTTTGATCCAGATCAGGACCGTGTTGGCATGTGACTCGGAAACTCATTTGTCTTACTTTTAAGGTCTGTGGAATTTATTTTTTATTTAAATCGATCTTAATAGTTACAACAATGTCACGCTGTCTTGAACTTTGACCTTAAAAACTCTTTTTTGTACATAGAAACTCATGTTTCATTTTATGCTCTTGCAATTCATATTTGGTAAATCGCTCCTCGCGTCAGCCAGCAGACGCAACCTGAAGATGATGGCACGTTACGCCGTAGAAACATCGTTCATCCACGATCAATTGATCCGGCCGCATGCTCGAGAGATCTTCAAGCATCAGATTCGCCGGGAAAACCTACAGTTACATAAAGATACACTTGTCACACAGAACACAAAAAGTTTCACTCTCCGACCACAAATTTCCTCCGCGGCCGGCGTCAGACTCAACTACAAGCCCACCAAATCTCAACACGTCGTGTCCTCAAAGTGCTGACCCTACAGTAGCGGGATAAGTGGAAGGGAAGAAAAAATAAATAAAAGTCGGTCGCAGAGTAGAAGAACTGCTGGATCGCAGCGAAGTGAGGCCGAGTCGATGGGTGTTGGTTCGCACATAATCTTTACAAGGATCGCGAAGTCAGCCCACGTGAGCTGACCTGCGCTGATAGGCACTGGTCTGCAGATTCCACATGGTTTGTGATCACGGGCTGATTGAGAAAACTCGCAAAGTTTTATTAAAAACCTACTAAAATAAATGGTTCCTTACAGTTCATTCCCAAGTGAACAAAGCGTGAATTAATTTCATTGCCTTTTTAGTGTGTACTGTGAAGTTTTAAGACTGGAAACTAAGTTCCCATGCTTCGTAAGAAAAGTCTGGCCTTGTAGGTGGCCAGGTTTAGAAAACTTTATGTTAAAAGAAGACAACTACTTCATGCAACTAATGACCATACACTCGAGGTGAAGAAAAACTCCAATATTTCCTTTACCAATAAAATCTCTTAAAACACACAAGAATTCTACTGCGCTACTACTGAACAAGCCCGTCTTCGCTCGGAGCAATTCCTGCGAGGTGACGAAAGAGTAAGTATTAAGTGTTTTGTGGTTTCCGACTCTGTATTTTGCCGACGTCTACATCTACAGCTACATCTACATATATACTCTGTAATTCACTAAATTGTGGGTGGCAGAGGGTGCTCAGCACCAAAGCTAATCTCTTTGTTGTGCATTCCAATCCCTAATGGTACGAGGGGTAAAAGAATTCATATAAGAATCAGTGCGGCACCTTATTTCTCTAATTTTATCTTTCCTGTCATTCCGACTCAAATAGGTTGGTGGAAGAAGTATTTCACTACACTCGTAAGTGAAAGTGGGAGTACACATGTTTACCAATAAGATTAAACGAAACGTGCGTCGTCTATCTACCAGAGACTCCCAGCCTAGTCTACTAATCAGTTCTGTGACGCTTTCATAAGGACTGTACCAAGCGGTCACAAATAAAGCGATTATTCTCTGTACTTTCTCTATATTGTCAATCAACCCCTTACGAAACGGATCCCAGATGGCACAACAATAGTCCAAATGAGGACGCACAAGAGATTTGTACGCTATCTCCTTTGTTCATTACAATTTTTCAAGATTCAACCTATGAATCGCAGCCTAGAATTTGCTCTACCTACTAACGAATTAATGTGTATGTCCCATTTCATGTTCCTTTGTACTGTTACTCCCAAATATTTCACAGAATCGACCATATCAATAACTGAACCGTTTACCTCGTATTTCTGAACAATTGAATTCTTTTTGTTAGTTATGCCCATTTTCTTGCAGTTTTTACAATTTAGTGTAAGTTGTCATTCAGCGCACCAAGCCAAAATAACATCCAGATCACGCTGAATTTTTAAGCAATCGGCCGAATTCCTTACTTCCCTATAAACAAACGTATCATCAGCAAACAATCTAAAAATGCTTTTCACTTTGTCTCCGAGATCGCTTATAAAGCAATTAGAGGCGGGAAACGATTGTGGGGTAGGAACAGGAAGGAATTCAGTCATGGCGTTTCGAAGGAATTATCATGGATTCAAATCCGCATCCTTCCGAGTGCAAGGCCAAGCGTTACCGCTCACCAACCACATGCGTTAAAATGTGTCCAGAGATACAAGCCACACTATCACTTTTTATCTACCCCTTTGGCTTTTACGAATCGCAGGCGTCGAGGTCCTTAGCGCCGGTAGATCACTGGGGGCATGAAGTGTGAAGTAATTCGCTATAGCCTTCTGAAGGAACCGTTCAGCCACTCGCTTGGGGTGGTGTAGAAAACCGTTGAAAACGGAAATCTGAATGACTGGACGGAGATTCTCACGAATGCGTAAACGTTCAGACACCATACACTGTACGCGACTTCTCAAGATTGTATTGCTAAACGTAATGCATACGTAAATTTGAAAGCTAAATTATGTAAAATGAGAAATAATTAAATAAATTACGGTAATGTCAAAATGAGAAGAGCATCTGACAGGTATCGTTAAAAACATCATCTTCCGTCATGCGCAAGAAGGCGCCAACGTACCAACGCGAAAACAACGTTACCTCGTGTTGCACAACACTCGCTTGGAGCTTGTGAAAGAGCTTGTTGTCTGTACGATGCAACTTCCTACCTGTATCCTGTCAAATAAGTAGAGTTCCTTCATGGGATTCGTGATGGGAAACTACTAGGAATAGTTGTCCTTTCTACTGACTTATAAACTTTAGAAGACTTTGTGAGGTACTGAACCTTACCATTTGTGATTTTTTTGTTTTTTTGTTTTTGTTTAATAGTAAGATTGATTCTTGTTTGTTTAGTAGCTATAATTTTAAATACTAACATTGAGTTTCTAGAATGTCAAGAGAGATATACAAGATCTTTCGTGAAAAAGAACAGTTGAAGAAAGAAAGGAGTTGGAGAGAAAATGAAATGAGAGAAGGTTTGGATGAGAAAAGCTTAATAGATAAGATGTAAAAAGATCCTGGCGGTATTTGTAATGGAAAATATTAGCCTGAGGGCAGAAGATTAGTATAATGATAAAGTTAATGAAACATGAAAGTTGTAATTGGTTACTGATTTTCATTTGAAAAATAGAAGATAACAAAATAAGTGGAAAACATTTTATTTCATATCGAACTTATAATAGAGAGAGAATGAAGTTGATTTTTAAAGAAAATTTGGTATGATTTTGTAATAGTAGTGTTAGTTGAGCGGTGGTATCGAAAGAAAACCAGCGACGGACATAGAGGGATAAATAAAGATCCTATTTGAACTAGTCTGACGCAGGAAACAAAAGGAAAAGTAGTATATTTAAGTGGATAAAGTGCATTTTCATATTTTCGAAAAAATAAAGAACTTACAACTTGCAGATCTGTCTGGTCGCCAGGTGGGATTAACTCTTCGACAGAGTAAGTACAACTTCTCCACAACTCTGGTATGAAGAATTTAAATAACGAAGCTTTTATAATCTTTTGTATTTACGTTTACTACAACAACACATTAGAAAATACATCAGACATGATCCGGAGATTATACAAGCACAATACATTACACAAATGAAGTGGTAGTGCTAGCACTATTTCAAGAGAGCTTCCCATAGCGAATTCCACGATAGGACACAGCTAAATAATAGCAGCCTATAGATCAGGGGTGGCCAACCGGCGACCCGCCTTGAACATTCATCACACTTTTACTAAATATTTTTTATATTTGGTTTTTAGTGTTATATATTTCTTTACGATTAATATCATCTTTATTATATTATCTATGTTTACATGTAAGAATAGTAGTAAACACAATAATAATAACTCATTACGTTTAAATTTTTTGCTCCAAAAAATCTCTGTAGTGGGTCTGAATATAATGTGGGGATATATAATTTTATATGCGGACCGCGGAGTTATGATGCATTTCCAAAGTGGCCCGCAAGATCATTGGGGTTGAGCACCCCTGCTATAGATTAAGACTTTTTTCACATGGCGACCGTGACAGGATAATTTAAACGTTACTAATTCATCGAAGACCTACACATGTGTGGGTCATTTGGAACTCTATTCTCCGAAGGGTTTTATGAGCTTATTTATAACAGTGTAGAAAAATTGGGAGTCATATTCTAGGTTTTCCAATTACAACACGACAACACACACCTCGAAACAACCGGTGGCCAGATAACCTCCTCGTCCGAGGTGAGGGACGACAAACCACTCCAGGTGTTCTCTGGCGGAGTGCTGTTTCGACTTCCAGCCTGCAACTCTCAGATAAGTCTTCCGGCGGTCATCCAGGGTCAGCCAGGAGACTGGGCACTGCCGTTTGTGACATCAGCGTCACTCCTTTACGCCTGATTAAAACATCGTTGCCTCATTTTAACCGAATAATAGTGTGGCTTGTTCGTAAGCCCGTTAAAAATGACTGGTTGAACACGTTGTTCTGGTAATTCATTTCCTCGTGGTTGATTAGCTAAACAAAATTCTCACTAAATAAAGTTCACAACTATGGATTTCCAGCTATTTAATGATGCGCATATTTTTAGATACGTCACCGTGCAAAGACATCTATGGACACAGAGAATGTCGAAAACATCTACATCAGATATAAATATCTTCTGAACCCGTCAAAAATAACAGGTTGAAGGCAGTGTTCTGTTAATTATGTTCGCCGCAGTTCTTTTTCGTCGTCGTTATACGCGGCGGGAAATAGTCCCGTGGCTATCGTTAATTTCAGTAGAACCGAATTTTCTGCTTCTTTAAAATATCCGTATATTTTGTTTTTGATTTAGTGACGTAACTTGGAGAATTTTTTCTAAAATACGAATTTTTCTCTTAATTTTGATGGCTAAAAACAATAATACTCGTCATTAGCACACAAGACGTTTAATTCACGTACCGCAACTAGTCTTGCTCAAGAGCGACAGTTCCACTAGATTACATTGCAGTGTATATATATGTTCATCTTCCGTCTCTGTTAGCGGAGAGTTACTGCTGCACGTAGAATGCGATGCTATTCTCCGAGGCGGACGCGTCCCTCGCCAGATAGCAAGGGACCGTTCACTGCAAGAGGAAGACGAGATCCGAGGCATCAGATACGAAATCTAATCAAGGGAAAGAGGCCATTTACATACAGCACGCAGCTACCTACTACCTGCTTTACTTTCTCCAGTCACAAACCGGAGAAGGCAGGTGGCTTCCTTCCTTTCTTGCTTAGGGAGCGTCCATAAACCACGTGGCACCATTTTGAACTCTTGTGAAGACGTCCCTCCCCCCCCCCCCCAAGTACCCACATCACCATGTAGCCTGACGCGGCTTTTGCCTCTACCCCCCCTCCCCTCCCCCGTGTGACACGTTTCATTATTGATTTCTTGTCAGATTATCATAAATTACACATGGAGATAATTAAATGACGGAAATACATATTCAATATTCACCTGCTCTTGTGTCTTCTCTTTTTTTTTTTTTAACTGCTTTACGTCTCTCAACAGCGAGGTCTTTAGAGACGGGAAAGGATGGGGACAAGGAATGGGAAGGAATTCGGCCATGGCCTTTTGAAGGAAGCATCCCGGCATTTGCCTGGAGTGATTTGGGAAACCATGGAAAACCCAAATCCCGATGCCCGGACGGGGATTCGAACCGCCGTCCTCCCGAATGCGAGGCCAGAACGCTATCCGTTACACCTTCACGCTCTTGTGTTATCTTAACTGTGACAAATAATATGAATGAGAAGCTACGTGGCTTTGCTCGAATCTCTCCCCCCCACGTAGCCCAGCGTAGCTTTCTACCCAACCCCTCGCCGCGTAGACCAACCCACGTAGTTTATGGACGCTCCCTTACGGCTTTACGCCTTGTTGAAATCGAGGTCATGAGATCATTGACGGCAGGAGACGACCAGGGACAATGAGGAGAAAGAACGGGAAGGAATTCGGCCATGGCAATGGCCTGTTGAAGGAGGCATCTCGGCATTCGCCTGGAGTGATTTGGGAAAAGCATGGAAAACCCGAATCTGGATGCAGGTATTCGAACCGGCGTCCTCCCGAATGCGAGGTCAGAGCGTTAACCGCTCACCCACCACGCTCGGTATTAATTAAATTTGCGTTAGAGCTCATGCGCAGGTGGCAAGTTCCCTAGTGACGGACCTTAGTTAAATTCCTGGAGAGCAATTTTAACTGATCACCTACTTTCGACTTTCCATAATTTTAAATTCTATCTATTTTCCAGATAAATTGTTTATCATTTCCCTTCGGAATTTGTTGAAATAATAAGTTTGGATTTCCCATGTAAAAGTAGCCGGAAGTTTGGAATTCCAGCCGTTAAAGTTAGCGCACCAGCACCACATTGTATAACAGACGGTGTTGTTCTGGTGCGCTAACTCTCTATCGCTCGTACATATCTCTAACGGCTGGCAATCCTACTTGCGCCCACTTTTAGATGGGCAACCAAAACTTTTTACGTTTCTACATGTCTCTCTTTGAAATGAATTATAATTTATTTTTTTTAAAAAAAGCACGTGTGGACGAAATTTTTTGAAATTTAATTAAAAATTTCTTGAGGGTAGACAACCCGACAAAATCGTATTCACCTTTTAAAAATTGCATTTCAATCAAATAACAGATGCGCGTAGAAATCATGCAATCGGATCTTGGACTCCTTTATTAACAAAATAAAATTTCCTCACCACTAAAATGAAGTTTAGCTTGTGGTCATGGTTATTTTTTCCATTCCATCCCATAATTATTCTATTAGTAAACATATAGACCACGTCGCCAGTATATGCCCTTATGTACTCCCAGAACTCGCTTCACCTGGCTCCTGTCTATATATTAGAATTTTCTCTGTTTTTTGTTTCTTCTCTGGAGTATTATTCAACTGGTTTGTGCACTGGAAGCCAATCAGACTCCGATATTCAACATTTCTGTCACTCTCGACTTCTATCGATCCTGCAAAATCAAACGCTACTTTCGTCTTCTGAGAACGATTCTTGCCGACGTTTCACGACTTCAGTCTCTCATCAAATGAGACTGATTTCTCTCGGCGCAATCCAATAGCGGCACATTCTCTAGGCGGCTGCGTCACATTGCGGCCGACAGTTTGGCGTGAGTACGTCATTCAAGTTCGGTACGCCGACCCCGGCAGCGTAGGGGTAGCGTGCTTGCTTGTCGTTGCAGGGGTCGCCGGTTCGAGTCCGGCCTAGGGCATGGGTGGTTTTAATTAAGTGTTGTGTTCGTCTTGTGTCGTCCTTACACATTGGAAAAAATAATCATACTTATAAGAAATCTGTACATTGTAAGAGAAACAAACACATTGAGCTGGCTGAATGGCTAATACGGCCGAATGCCATTAAAAAAAAAAAAAAAAAAAGTTTGGTACTGGGTGACGACGTTAAATGCTGGTTGCGATTGTTTGCCGACGATGCAGTTATCTATAGGGAAATAAGGTGCTCCGACGATTGCATAGAATTTCAGCGCGATTTGGATGCTATTTCCGAATGGTGCCGTAAATGGCAGCTTACACTCAATTGCAAAAAGTGCAACGCAATGCGAATAAGTAACAAAAAGAATCAGTTTGTTCACGAGTACAATGTAAACAATTCAGTTGTTGCTACGGTTGTTCCCTGAAGTATCTTGGGGTACTATTACAAAGCAACATGAAATGGGACTTGCACGTAACTTCCCTCGTAGGCAAAGCTAATTCTAAATTACGATTCATAGGTCGTAATCTAAGGAATTTTAATGCTCACACAAAGGAAACAGCGTATAAAACACTAGTGCGTCCGCATCTGGATTACTGTTGTAGAGTTTGAGATCCGTATCGCAAGGTTCTGATTGACTCAGTGGAGAGGGTGCAGAGGAGAGCCACTCGATTCGTGACTGGATGCTACAGCCCTTAAGAAAGCTTTACAGAATCGATACATATATTGTGCTGGGATCGTTTGGAAGACAGACGACGTCATTTGCCTTTGAATTTATTGGAGAATATGCGAAATTCTATGACCTACGAGTTCAGCGAGATACTTCTGCCGCCAACCTATTTGGGTCGAAATGACAGGAGGGATAAGATTCGAGAAATAAGATGTCGTACTGATGCTTTTATGTATTCTTTCTTTTCTCGTGCTATTCGTGATTGGAATGCGCAGAATTAGGATTGGTGCTTAGCACCCTCTGCCACCCACAATGTTTGTGAATAGCTGAGTATGGATGTAGACGTAGATGTAGATGTAGACGTCGACGTGGCGTATAGCCGTAAGGCAGGGGTGGGCAAATAGCGGAAAGAGTAGAGTTTTTTAGCGGCGCGCCAAGACGGTCAGAAGAATCCGCTTTGAACCGAGATTTCGTTCCCGTGGTTGACGGAAGATCCATCTCGTTTTTTCCACTAGATGTTTCCACTGCGCATGCGTATTGACTTGGCAATCGGCGGTGAGTGTCCCATCACAACTGATATCAACACAACGCTTGAGGAGATGCAGCTTGAACTTGTTGACTTGCGGTCAGATAACACTGTGAAAGAAATGTTTAATCTTGTGTCATTAGTTGACTTTTACAAACAATTTCCTCAAAAATTTCCATGTATGAAGAAATTTTCCGGGGGAAATATTCCTATATTTGGGTCTACATATAACTGTGAGCAAAGTGTTTTTACTTGAAGATTAACAAGAGTTAACATACATTCTCTTTAACGGATATTAACTTGAAGGGCCGTGATGAGAAGCTCAACAAGTAATGTCTCTCCTGATTAGTGTTGCAAATTGAAAAAAAAATTTTTTTCAGATTTGTGAGAAAAAAAAACCTAGCACCCTAGTTTTTTTTCTAATTTTTTTTTTCAGAAAACAATAAAATTTGTAAATTATAGTTTTCTTTACGGAACTTACATTTTAGATGTGTTATTTATATCTTACTGAATCCTATAATGTCTTACATAAAGATTCATAGATGTATCTATATAGGTAACACAATTTTTTTCATCCTCTATGTCGGTAACACATTCACTAGTATCAGCACTACCAACACTAGTTCGGTCTGTGTCGGAATTTTCTGTTTCTTCTTCTGGCTCCTCTAGATCCATAACTTCAGAAATAGTTACATTGTCTTTTACTGGTTGTCCTTGTATTGTATGCAAAAGATTTTGAGATGGCAATTTTAAATTGTGAGCAAAGTACACACTGTGCATAAAGACTGCGCTGTAATTCTCTTATTACGGTCCTTTAAGTTTGAATTTATTATCACACAAAATAGGAGCTTATTTTTTTTTTTCAATCGTTGGTTTACTCCAACGATTGTAAGGAAACGATTCATAATTACTGACAATTTAATGACTCAGTATCACTATACGCTGAGAGTCAAACAAGTATACGAATACAGGGAAAGGACAATAAGTAAAAAAGAGGCAAAAAAAAAAAAAAAACGTAGATAAATTTAAAATTCCTAATTTTTTGAAAAGATCTGTAGGTCTACAGATAAATTCGTAGGGTTGGCAGCACTAGTTCAGATAGCGAGTATCAGTCCAAACAATGGGGGGATTCCTTCCCGCGCAACCAAGCCTCTTCGGGAATCCCCGTTCGTAAAAGAAAACTTCAATGTTGCCAATATTTTCGTAATTTTCTTTTCTACTGAACCAGAAAAGTATAGTAGATTTAAAAATTAAGATAAGTACTTAGTATAAACTCTAAAACAGTTATATCAAACGATAAATGCCTTACAAATGTGAGAGTTAGTAGTTATAAAAAACTTGTCCCAGAAATAAAACAATGTTTTTTTTGTGTTTTTTTTTTCAAGCTAGGAAAAAAAAAAACGTTTTTTTTACAACACTACTCCTGATATCAAAGACTTTACAACTTTGGAATGATATAGAAATTTGTTGAGATAACTTACAGAATCGGTAGATGTGTCATTTTGTAGCAAACAACCTCAAGT